>JAODAL010021162.1:0-67699 GCA_025379985.1 Phyllomedusa bahiana | reverse complement strand
TAAAAAACTTTCCTGTGTCAGAAATAATCCACCTAGTGTGAAACTTTAAATAGCAAATTTGTCCACTTACGATACTTTCACCACAGCAGCCGCCGACAGGTCACAACCTGCACATGACCCTGTGCATCGCCTAATGCTTCCCTAACTACACCCCCCTTTTCTCTGCTGCTCGCAGCCTACCCTTCCACCACTTTCCCCAAAAATGACAATACAACCATGTTGGATAAATTGGCCACAGCAGCCGTTTTATTATTAAATATACATAATAATAAATAACAGTAATACCAAAAAACTTATTAAAATATGGAGGGAGGGCTGAGGGTCCAGGACTGGGAGGGATGGAGGGAGGGCTGAGGGTCCAGGACAGGGGGGATGGAGGAAGGACTGAGAGTCCAGGACAGGGAGGATGGAGGATGGACTGAGGGTCCAGGACAGGGGGGATGGAGGAAGGACTGAGAGTCCAGGACAGGGAGGATGGAGGATGGACTGAGGGTCCAGGACAGGGAGGATGGAGGGAGGGCTGAGGGTCCAGGACAGGGAGGATGGAGGGAGGGCTGAGGGTCCAGGACAGGGGGATGGCGGGCTGCGGGTCCAGGACAGGGGGGATAGAGGGAGGACTGAGGGTCCAGGACAGGGGGGATGGAGGGAGGACTGAGGGCCCGGACAGGGAGATGGAGGGAGGACTGAGGGTCCTGGACAGGGAGGATGGAGGGAGGACTGAGGGTCCGGGACAGGGGGGATGGAGGGAGGGCTGAGGGTCCAGGACAGGGGGGATGGAGGGAGGACTGAGGGTCCTGGACAGGGGGGATAGAGGGAGGACTGAGGGTCCAGGACAGGGGGGATAGAGGGAGGACTGAGGGTCCGGGACAGGGAGGATGGAGGGAGGACTGAGGGTCCAGGACAGGGGGGATAGAGGGAGGACTGGGGTCCAGGACAGGGGGGATGGAGGGAGGGCTGAGGGTCCAGGACAGGGGGGATTGGGGGACTGAGGGTTAGGACAGGGGGGATGGAGGGAGGACTGAGGGTCCAGGACAGGGAGGATGGAGGGAGGACTGAGGGTCCAGGACAGGGGGGATAGAGGGAGGACTGAGGGTCCAGGACAGGGGGGGATGGAGGGAGGGCTGAGGGTCCAGGACAGGGGGGATGGAGGGAGGACTGAGGGTCCAGGACAGGGAGGATGGAGGGAGGGCTGAGGGTCCTGGAAAGGGAGGATGGAGGGAGGGCTGAGGGTCCAGGACGGGGGGGATGGAGGGAGGGCTGAGGGTCCAGGACAGAGGGGATGGAGGGAGGACTGAGTTTTCGAGGACGGGGAGGATGGAGGGAGGATGAGGTCCAGGACAGGGAGGAATGGAGGGAGGACTGGGGGTCCAGGACAGGGATGATGGAGGGAGGGCTGAGGGTCCATGACTGGGGTATGGAGGGAGGACTGGAGGTCCCTGGACAGGGAGGATGGAGGGAGGCTGAGGTCCCAGGACTGGGGGGATGAGGGAGGAATTAGGGCGTCCTGGCAGGGGGGAGGAGGAGGACTGAAGGGTCCAGGACAGGGGTGATGGAGGGAGGACTGAGGGTCCGGGACAGGGGGAGGAGGGGGACTGAAGTGGTCCGGGAACAGGGGTGGCGATAGAGGGAGGACTGAGAGTCCTGTACAGGGGACTAGAGGAGGGCTGAGGGTTCCAGACAGGGGATAGATGGAGACTGAGGTCCAGGACAGAGGGATAAGGGAGACTGAGGTCCAGGACAGGGAGATAGAGGGAGACTGAGGTCACAGACAGGGGGATAGAGGGAGGACTGAGGGTCCAGGACGGGGGATAGAGGGAGGACTGAGGGTCCGGGACAGGGGGATGGAGGGAGGACTTGAGAGGCTGTGACCCCAAGGGAGGAAAGGATGGAGTGCTGATGGTCCGGGACTAGGAGGGGGGATGGAGGTATGGACTGAGTCCCCGGGAAACAGGGGTGTAGGGGAGTGCTGAGGGGTCGCCCGGGACAGGGGGGCTTGTACGTAGGAGCTAGGAGGGGTAGTCCTGAAGATAACGAGGCCTTGAGTGTGTCCTAATATGGGGGAGGCCCTGTATGGAAAAACAGCCCACTCCATGCCTCCTTGCACCCCCTTCTTGCCTGGCATTAAGCGGCGCCCTAGGCGGTCGCCTACCTTCGCCTACCCATCGTCTCTGTGTGCAGACAGCCTATCATACAACTTACATACCCATCAAGCCAGCGCACCACACAGGACTTCCTCCATGAACAACACGGTGCCAATGTCAAAAATAGGAGTAGTCATGAAAGCGCGACTCGCATGTGACGGGGTCCTGACAGTTGTTTCGTGGTCACTGGACCCGGATGAGGGACTCGAGGGAGGCTCAGGAGCGCTGCTACCCAAAGCCCTACGAGCCGTCTTCTCCAGGAATGAGGGATGCATATCATCAACTACATTGTGGTCCAATGGTGGATAGGTTTTATTGCTTACGAGCTGCTCAGATACAAATGAACTTGTAAAAAGACCTCTTCTTCTCGCTGATTATGCTCAGACAATAAGCGTCTAGCGCATCGCTCCTCGCAGGCGCGCGCTATTTATAGGATTTGTAATAAACATCCTCTCAGCTGTAAGAAAGGTCTCCTGAAAGGTCAGTCAGCTGGAAAACCATACGATCAACGCTTACAGCATGCACTGTGCTAGAAAGTTGATCACCCAAGAGAACGACCTCTGCCGACCCCGCGCAGCCTTGTCCCCGCAGAGAACCATGCTATATGCTTTCCAGACCGAAGAGACGGTGTCATGGCTCCTGTGACTCATACCCGTATACAGATGACAGACAAAACAGCTCAACAGAGACCTTGTATGAATAACATATAACCTTATTACAGTAGTTAGAGGGATTGTAGGAAGGTAAATGAAGACTATTACCAAATACATTGCTGGTTTTATTTTGCTTTGTTGATGAGATAAGACAGATTATGGGCCTTAAGTATGAAAACTGTCTAGGAGTAAGACTGTATTTGTTGGCCATTATTATTATTATTATTATTATTTATTTTAAAGCGCCATTGATTCCATTCGAGGGGGTTACATACATAAACAAAATCAAACGATTACATGAAAGTTATAAATCGACATTGGCACGACAGAGGGAGAGCGGACCTACCCGCGAGGGCTTACAATCTACAAGAAGAGGGAATAGAGACAGGAGGAGAGGGGCAGGACATGTCTGAGTGGAGGAAGTAGTCAGACAAGTTTAGTGCGAAGAGATTATAGGCAAGCCTGAATAAATGGGTTTTCAGGTTTGCTTTTGAAGCTGGTAAAATTGAGTAGGAGATTCTTTATGTTTTGGGGGCAGTGAGTTCCAGAGTGGTGGGGGAAGCACAGGAGAAGCCTGGAGACGGTTGTGTGAGAGAGCGATAAAGGGAGAGCAAGGAAAGGTCCCTGGAGGAGCGGAGAGTGCGTGGGGGAGATATTTTGGAAATATAGGGCAGGAGAGTGATGAGTGGAGAGGTCATGGAGAAGCCTTGTAGGTCATGGTTAGTAACTTGAAATGAAATTCGCTGGCAAATGGGAAGCCATGTGATAGGATTGTGCAAGGGAAGGCAGAGAGTATCAGGAGAGTAGGTGGATAAGACGGGCAGCAGAGTTGAACGAGGATGGATTGGAGGGAGGCTAGGGCGCGACCCTGGAGGCCCACAAGAAGGATGTTGCAGTAGTCAAGGTGGGAGATGACAAGCATGAGACAGCAGCCCTTTTGGTAGTGTCAAAGTTGAGGAATGAACGATGCGAGAGATGTTTTTCAGGTGGAGGCGCAGGCAGAGGTGAGGTTTGGATTGTAGGATTTGAAATGACAGAGCGGAGTCTAGGATTACCCCAAGACAGCGGACTTGCGGGAGCTGTGTGATAGTGTACAATCCGTTGACTGAGATAGAGGAGATCAGTGGGCAGGGTTAGATTGGACGTGGAAAGATTAATATTCTGTTTCCCCTCTACATTTAGTTTAGGAGACGTGTTGAGAAGAGGTAGAGAAATGGAGGACAGACAGTCTGGGATCCGGGAGAAGAGAGAGGGGACATCTGGGCCGGAGTTGTGGATATGGGTATTGTCAGCATAGCAGTGTGTAAAGAAAGCCGTGTGATCTATGACTGACCGAGGCCAAGAGTGTATGATAGAGAAAGTAAAGGACCCAGGACTGACACCCTGGGGGAACACAACAGAGAGAGGCCGGGTGGAGGAGGTGGAGCGAGAATGAAGACGCTGAAAAGTCCGATCAGTGAGTATGAGGAGAGTCCATGAAAGAGACCAAGTCCGTGATGCCGAGGGAGAGAGGATTTGTAGCAGGAGAGAATGGTCGACAGTCTTCAAAGGCAGAGTGCCAGGTCTAAGAGTAGGAAGCACAGAGTAGTGGCATGAGGCTTTAAGAAGCAGTTACTAGATCATATAGTGACTTTGGTTAGGGCGGGTTTCCGGTAGAGTGGTGGGGTCCGAAAAACCAGATTGTAAGTGGGTCAAGAAGAGAGTTTGAGGAGAGTGGGAGACAGGCTGAAGAATTCGTGGCTGCACCGAGGAGTTGAAGCAAAAGTGAGCATTGAGATGGGGCGAAATGTTGGACATTGAGTGGAGGGGTCAAGGTATTTTTTATGGATTTGGAGTGATAGTAGCATTTTAAGAGGCGGAAGGGAAGATGCCAGAGGTTAGTGATAGGTTGAAGAGATGGGGAGGGCTGGGATGATAGTAGCACTGAGGTCAAGGATGAGGTGTGATTGCAGCGGATCAAGACTACGGTAGTTATGGTGGGATTTGGACAGTAAAGAGGAAAGCTTGTCATGAGTGACTGTGGGGAAGAGCAATTTAAGGGTAAAGAGCAGTTTGCAAGTGGTAGAGGAGGGTTGGTGGGGACTGCGGGCTTGAAGCTTTCTCTGATGAGGGTTAATCTCTGGAGGAAGTGATTGGCACTGATGTCTGCTTGACCAGGAGGGATGGGGGAGGAAGGTGCTGATGACGGAGAAAAAGTGAAGGTTTTGAATAATTGCCTGGGGTTTTGGAACAGGGAGGATATGAGAGTGGTGAAATAGTCCTGTTTGGCTGAAGTTGAGTGGAGATTTAAATAAATGCAGTGACTGGTTTTGTTATAAGGCAAAGTCATCATGATGAGTTTTTCTTCAGCGGCGGGTTTTCTGACAGCTCTGGACCACGCCTCAGATGTTTAGTTGGAAGTTGTGTGTCAAGGGTTGTCTGTTGATTTTGCGGGTTCTGTTGTGTGTGAGAGGGAGCGACTGAGTCCAGTGTGAGATGATTGTATTTTGTAGAAAGTGGTGGCTGCGTCTGATCCTCTCTCTCTCACTCTCTCTGTACGATAAGGAGGAAAGTCAGGAACAGGTTCAAGAGAGTCAGAGAGAGTGAGACGGTTGAGGCATTGTAGGTTCCTGCGGGGTCGTATTGATATGAGAAAGGAGGATCAGGTGGGGTGGAGATGTGGAGAAGGTAATTCAGGTTGTGAGTTGGCTCCTGAGGTCCACTGGTACGGAGAAAACTCCTAAAACAAATAATACAAACAATAAAAAAATAAATAATAAAAGGAGACAGAGTGAAAGGAGTTTGTTGGAAGCAGAGTGGGGGTGTCGATTTGGGATATTGAAAGTCCCTCCCATGATAATAGTGGGATGTCGGTGGACGAAAGAAAGTGGAGAAAGCCAGGAAGCAAAGTGGTCAAGAAAGGCCAGTGTGCAGGGCCTGCGGCGGATCAAAGACCAACAGTACACTTGGAGTCCGGAAAGGGGGCGTAGATGCGGACAGAGTGCACTTCAAGGAGAAGAATGTGAGGGAAGGCAGTAGGTGGAGCTGGGACAAAGGATCCGGTGGTCAGACAGGAGAGGTCGACACCTCCAACCATGCTGTTACCAGGGCGAGGATTGTGGGTAAGTTGGAGGCCGCTAAAAGAGAGTGGCGGCACGGAGACAAGTGTCAGAGGCGGGTCAGCCATGTTTCTGTCATAGTACCAAGGAAGAGTAAGTGCTTGAGATGAACAAGTCATGTATGTAGAGAGAGTTTGTTATACATACAGACCATGCATTCCATAGAGCTCCATGTATAGGGGGAGCTGGGGTCAGAGGAGTGTGTACTCAGATGCTGGCGGAATTTGTAGTGGTGAATCTGTTCAGAGGCAAGAACTATGGTGGGAATCGGCTTGGGGTGGGGGGCCCTGGGTTGAGGGATATGTCCCCAAAGCCAGAAAGAGGCAGTGAGAGGTGTGAGCAGGTGTAGTAGATATACTAGTAAATGATTGGCAGAGGTTTTTTTTGGTAGCGGAGGCATAACAGTGAGGAAGAGGTTGGGTTGCAGCATACAGGTGTGAGGGTAAATGCAGGGGGAGATGTAGAGTACATTGTCGCAGCGAGGGAGTATGGGATAAAAGCAATAAGTGTGAGGCAGGAGTGGAATTTGCGATAATAAGGGAAAGAAAATCATAGTGTTAGATCACAGAGCTGATCCCTGTTGTGGTTTGTCCCAGTAATAACAGCTGATCCCTGTGTTGGTTTGTCCCCTGTATAAGGAGGCACTCCTGGCTGTGACATTTGATGGAGGCACTCACTGGCGGACAGTTGATGGAGGCACTCTCTGCTGTACTTGTATAGTAGGCCTCTCTGCTCGGACATTTGATGGAGGCAATCTCTGGCCTTGGTATTGTAATGGAGGCACTCTCTGGCTGGGACAGTTTGAATGGAGGCACTTCCTGGCTTGTGACAGTTTTGATGGAGGCACTCTCTTGCTGGGACAGTATAATGGAGGCACTCTTCTGGCTGGTCACAGTTGATGGAGGCACTCTCTTGGCTGGGACAATGGTGATGAGATGGCACTCTCTGGTATTGACAAATGATGGAAGCACTCCTGGCTGGTATTTGTAGATGGAGGCCACTCTCTGGCTGGGACAGTTGGATGGAGGCACTCTTTGCTGGTATTAGTAGATGAGGCACTCTGGCTGGAACATGTTGATGAAGGCACTCTTTGCTGTTATTGTAGATGGAGGCCTCTCTGGCTGGGAGAGTAGATGGAGGCAATATCTGGGCTGTACTTGTATATGGAGGTGCGCCTCTGGCTGGGAACAGTTGATGGAGGCACTCCTCTGGCAGGACTGTGATAGAGGCACATCTCTTGATGAGACATTGATGGAGACACTCTCCTGGCTGGACAGTTTGATGGAGGGCACTCTCTGGATGGGACAATTTGATTGAGGCAACTCTCTTGGCTGTAATTGTAGATGGAGCACTACACTGGTGGACAGGTGATGGAGGCACTCTACTGGCTGGGACATTGATGGAGGGGCACTCTCTGCTGGGTCAGTTGATGGAGGCACTCTCTGGCGGGACAGGTGATGAGGCACTCTCTTGGATGGGAACCATTGATGGAGGCCATTCTCTGGTTGCTGGTATTGTAGATGGAGCACTCTCTGGCCTGGGACAAGTTGATGGAGCTCTCTGTGTGCTGTATTAATGAGGCACTCTGGCTGGACAGTTGATGAAGGCACTCTGTGGCTGGTATTGTAGCTGGAGGCACTCTCTGGCTGGACAGTTGATGGAGCACTCTCTGGCTGTACTGTTATGGAGAACTCTCTGCTGGGACAGTTGAAGGAGGCACACGTCTGGCTGTAATGAATAAATATAGGAGCACCTCTGGCTGGTACTGATATGGAGCGCCTCTCTGGCTGGGACAGTTGAGTGGAGACACTCTCTGCCTGGTATTGTAGATGGAGGCAACTCTCTGGCTGGACAGAATTTGGCCATTTCAACCAATCAAGCCCATAAGCAACCATCATCTGATAGCAACAATCAGAGCTAATAGCAACCAAATCAGAGCCCATAGTAACCAATCAGAGGGCATAGCGAGACCAACAGAGCTCATAGCAACAAACAGAGCCCATAGCAACCAAAACAGAGCTCATAGCGACCAATCAGAGCCCATAGCGACCAAACAGAGCCCATAAGGCGACCAAATCAGAACAGCTCATAGCGACCCAAATCAAGCCCATAGCGAACAAATCAGAGCCCATAGCGACCAATCAAGCTCATGCGACCGAATCATAAGCCCATAGCAAGACCAATCATCAGCTCATGAGCGACCAAAATCAGACCAGCCCAATAGGCGACCATCACGCCCATAGCGACCCAATTATAGCCAACACCAATCAGTCAGCTCATAGCGACCAATCAGCAGCCCATAGCGACCAATCAGATCTCATAGTAACCATCAGAGCTCATAGCAACCAATCAGAGGCTCATAGCGACCCAATCTGAGCTCATAGCAACCAATCAGAGCCCATATCAATCAATCAGAGCCAACACAACCATCGGTACCCATCGCGCCAATCTGTGAGCCCATAGCAGGGGCATAGTTACAAGGGGATAGCGGAGGTAGCCATTCGCCTACTTGGACCCTGCAGCCTAATAGGGGCCCCAAAGCCCTATTCTGCCACATAAAAAGACACTAGTATTGTAAATGGCACGATGGTAACTGGTGGAGTCGCCTCCCATTCTAAACTTCATTCTGCACAAGGGCCACCAAAGAGCTCCAGCATATCATTGTCCATAATTGATGCCGTGGAAAAATAGAAACGTTGAGCTCTGATTTCGAGAATGCATATGAGGCGCTGATTGTTTCTATGAGATTCATGATTGACTTGCTATGACCTTACTTATTGTGCTAATAGGGCTCTCGATTGCATAACTATGAGCCTCTGAGAGATTGGATTGCTTAATGGGCTCTGAAGGTCTAAGAGTTTCTGATTTGGTTGCTAAGACATCTGAACGTTGGTGAGATATGAGCTCTGATTGAGCTTTCTACTGCAGCGCTGACAGTTGCTGTGAGCTCTGCTATTGGTTGTTATGAGTTCTGATTGGTCTTGCTTATGGGCTCTTATTGGTGCTATGCAGCTCTGGCGTTGTGAGGTGACATCACCGATATAGACCCGCCCACAGCCTGACCAGGAAGGGTGATTCTAAAGCTGGCTGTGGCTGTGAAACTTGTATGAGATACACTTAAAGTCATAACACTACACAACTCTCAACCCACTTTTGGCGTCGGGGCGGTCCCGCTAAGGGGGGTCCCACCCCCCCCCAAACCCAATTTTTGGCAACCTCCCCCGCCAGCGGGCAGGGGGGTTCTTTAATGCCGCGGCCCGGAATAGCTAAAACCGCTACCCCGCCGGCCGGCCCCTACAGGCGGGTGAAGGGGCCGCTTACCCGCCCAGCGACTCTGCGGGCAGGAAAGGCAGGGGGGATCTTCCCCCCCCGGGGTTGTGCGCTGTACATAAATCATGACGCGCGCTGCACTCACCCCCCGCGACGTAAAGGAGGGGGGAAAGATTCCGGACGCAGGGAGCCTGGTGAGGTAAGTGGCTTTTATTAAATTTTTTATTTTTATAGCAAAGGGGGGGAAAATCTACCTGGCTACAAAAAGGGGGGGAAAAACTACCGACAACAAAGGGGGAAACGCCTACCCCAAAGGGGGCAACTACCTGACAATAAAGGGGCCAACTACCGACAACAAAGGGGGCAACTCCGAAAACAAAGGGGGAAACTCCGGGCTACAATGGGGCATCTACCTGAAAACAAAGGGGGCATCTACCCCCAAAGGGGGCTCTCCCTGACAACAAAGGGGTACTACCTGCTAAAAAAGGGCATCTACCGGCTACAGGGGTCCTATTTTTTTTTTTTTTTCTACAAAGGGGGCATCTACCTGGCAACAAGGGGACTCCCCTGGACAATGGGGGGCTCTCCCTGGCTACAAGGGGGGCCCCTACCTCAACAAGGGGGCCTCTACCGGCTACAAAGGGGGCATCTCCCGGCTACAAAGGGGGCACTATCGGGCAAAAAAGGCCAAAAGGAAAAAAAGAAAAAAAGAAAAAAAAAAGGGCCCCCCCGGCGAACGTGCAGGTGGGGGAAAAAAAAACCAAGTTAAAGGTTTTCTCATTTAAAAGTTTTAATCTTAAAAATTTCGGCATTAAACCCAGACAAAATTAAAAACATAGGAAAATTAAAAAAGACTTTACCGTTTCGCCGGTACCCCCGCGCTTCATCAAAAAAAAAATAACAAAAAACAAGAGATAAAAAGTGCGACATTATTTTAATTTGGGTTTTTACTTTTTTTTCGGTTAAGTGACGTGAAACACCTGTGATAAAGAAAAGGGAAGACAATTGGGGGAGAAATGTCAATCAAAAGTGGGGAGAGCAAGGGGAAAGCCGGGAAGACCCGGGGAGTTTTATATCGGGAACCCCTGCATAAAATTTTACTTCGACATGTGTTTTCATAATAAAAATGGAAAAAACAGTTTAAAAAATGTAATTTTATTGATTGGGGGAAGGAAAAATATTTTTTAGGTGGGGATGTAAAAAAATCACTACCAAAATTTGAGAAGAAAAAAGTGAAGAAAATAGAAGAAAAGAGAAGAGCTTTGAATGGAGAAGCGGGGTCCCCAATAGCAGGGGAAGGGGGTAAAAACAAATGAACCCTGGGAAATGAGGGAAGTTTGAAAAAAAGGGGCCGCTATAATAAAAATGATATCGCCAAATTTAAATTCATATAGGAATAAATGAATTTATTGGTTACGTTAAGAGGAAAATTTTGAATAGCCAATAAAAAGCTGTAAAGGGGGTCCTATGATAGGGTTATAGATGGGGGTACAAAGAACTAACCAACATTTTTTCAAAAAAGGGTGAGACTCACGATAGGTCTGACTAAACCGGGGAATTTTTAAAATAACCAATGAAAAAAAGGGGCAAACCCCCTATGGCAAATAAAAAAGAAAGTGCATGTAAAACTGGGACGAAAAAAAGCTCGATCATTTTGAATTAATATATCTTTACCAAAACTTAGTGGGGGAATCGAGTATACTCTGTGGGGATAAAAGTTTGAATTAGAGGGAAAATTTAAATAGAGAAAAGGAGAATACCCGTGGGACCCGTAGAACAGAAAGCCCCTAGTGACTTTTGTTGGGAAAAATTAATTCATCTGTGTGAATCAAATAAAGATAGCACAATAAATTAACAAGATACAATTTTAGATATCCATTACAATAAAAAAAACCGGGAAGTAATACAAATGTTTTGTTTTCAAAACCCCAAATACAAACAAGAGCGCAAATAAATGCCAATAAGACATATCTCTGTCTGTTCCTGGAACTTTTTAAAAAAATTAGGTATAAAATTTAGATAGCCATTGAAGTCTTGTACTTAACCTTGGACCACTTTTAATGCATTTATTTTTTTTTTTTAATAAAATAAAAAAATTTTAAAAGAAGTATTTGTCATTTTGGTTTTTAAACGAACAAAGAGCAAAAAAATTGTACTCAAAAAAAGGGGGGAAAATGGCCTAAAGGGTTTTTTAAAAATTAACTCAGTGCACATTGAGCCCTTTTGGGGGACAATCCTTAATCTTTTAATCCAGAACACTCTTTCTTCTGGAACCCTTAGCTTTTTTGGATTTCGGGGGGAATAAAATCAACTGAGTAATTTTTTTAAAAACGTAAAATCTCTCTGAGAACTTCATTAAAATGACGTGACACACTGTTTAGAATCCCCTTTTTACGAAAGGCCCATGGCCTTTAGGCAGAGAGGGGTCGGGACTTTCTACCTACATATTGGAGGGGCAACTCATTCGATAAACATATAAACGAACGAATTTTTTGCGTTTATGTATGTTTAAGGGGAATATTCCTTATGGTTTTTGAAGTGATTTGGGATCGAGGGGAATCTAGTACAGCATAAGCAAAAGGGGGACCGCAAGTGAACACCCAATTTGAAAGGCGTTTCTGTGTTTTTTTTTCATGGGTCTTTGAATCCGACTGGGCTCCAAGTTTTTTATATTTTTGCCTTCTTATATTATACCCCAGGTTTTGTGGGTAAATGACCTAAAAAGGGGCCCTTTTTTAAGAATTACCAAATGCCCTACCCCGTTTTTTGAATTTACTCTTGAAGAATTTAAAATTTTGGGTAATGAGAGAATATTTTATTCTTAAAAACTGTCATCTACTGATTTTTTCTTCTTTTTTTCAAGACACTCTTTTGTGCGGGGTGTGGGCTTTTTTTGGGGCATCAAATAAAGATTCCAGGAATTTTTTTCCCCGGAATCTATTATTTAGAATGTCTCTTTGATTTATATAGTCGGAGTCCCCGTGCATTTTTTTTACTACCCTTTTTTAAAACGGCCAAAGGGTATTTTTTACAAAGCCAAGGCTTATGGTGAGCACTTTTGAAATGGATATATAATTTTACTGTCTACAGTTTTAAAATGATTTTTGATAAATTTTTCCCCTTTTATAAAATAATTCAACTAAAATTTTTAGGATTCCCACTTGTTTTTTTTAAAAAGGAAATCCCTTTAGTGTTTATTTTTTCAAGTAATTAAAAATAGGAAGAGTTCCCGGGGGGGCCTGTCCAAACAAAAAAGAATCGTCATATATCTCTTAAGAGGCATAGATTGAAAGAGGGGGTGCCCTAAATAATTTCGTTCTCAATGCCCCCATAAAAAATTAGCATAAAAGGGCAACTCGGGTACCCAAAATACATGCCCCTTATCTGCCTAAGAGACGCTGTTATGAAAAAAAATTATTTTTTTAATTTTTTTTTTCAAGACCCTTTATAAGGAATTTTTTTTTTTTCAAGGGTTGTCAAAATGGGTCGTATCCAATATTTTTTTTAAAACGCTTTTGGATACCAAAACTGAGTTGGATATTGGATATAAAGAGCCCAAATGGGCGAAATGAGGATATAGTTAGAATTGAGGGGAATCAAAGATTTTTGGTTAATTTTTTAATTTATCCCAATCCCCCCTCAACAAATTTAAAATACAAGTTTATCAAAAGGTTTTTTTATTTTGTCCAACTAACAACAGATTAAATTCCTTCCTTATTCTTTCGCTTTTCACCTTTTTATTCGGAAATTTAAACCCTTTACAAGACACTTTTAAAATAAACCCCCAAGGAGCAACCCATTTTTCTGACACTACCTCTAAAATACGGGTAAAAGGAAAGTTGAAGTTTTATCCCTTAGATCCCGGGGACACCATTTAAAAACCTTTTTGGATATAGCTCAACAAATTTGCAATCTATCACCCATCCAAACAATCCCAAATCAAAGAAAGGAAAAAATTAAAGCTCTTAAAAATTTAAAAAAAATCATCATATCTTATAAACCGGCTGAAAAAGGGAGGAGGCACAAATTCTGGATTTTTGTAATAAACTAGAAGCTAACAACATATTGACAGATACTTCTTACTATAAGTCTGCCCATCGACCCCTTCCCCCAAAACTACAACGCAAAATTTCCATTTTTTCTAAATGAGGCCTTCCCCTTTAGATAAAATTGACAAAAAAAAAAAAAATTAACTACTTTCCCCAAACCCAGTTATCCTTTTTTTTTACTTCTCCCAAAATTCATAAGCATCTCCCCTCCCCCCGGTCCCCCCCATAATCTCGGTATTAATTCTTCCCCCCATCAACTTTCCCACTTTTTTGGATTTATACCTAAAACCCCCTTTGTTAAAACTACCAATTACTCAGGATTTCAGGCAACTTATCCAACTCCTCATCCCCCACAATTCTAACTATACCTCATTACACCCCGATTTCCTCTTTTACCCAATACCAAACATAAATTGGGAAATCCAAGCTTTAAAAAAATTTTTGGGCACAACCCAAATTTTTTGACAACCTTGAAAAAAAAATTTTCCTTTAAAGGGCTTGAAAAATATTAAAAAAAAAAAATTTTTTCACAAAACAGCCCATCTAAGCAATGGGGGGCACTGCTATGGGTACCAAAAGTTGCCCCTTCTTATCAAAATTTTTTTATGGGGGCATTCAGAACAAAATTTTTTTTAGGCACCCCCTCTTTCAATACATAGCCTCTAAAGAGATATATAACATCCTTTTTTTGTTTGGACAGCCCCCCCGAACTCTCCCTCATTTTTTAAATCATTTGAACAATAACACAAAAGGGATTTCCTTTTTAACAAAAAAAAGTGCAATCCATAGAATTCTTAGATCGAATATATTCATCAAAAGGGAGAATTTATCAAACTACTCTTTTTTAAAACTGTAGACAGTAATTCATAATCCATTTCAAAAGTGCTCACCATAACCTTGGGCTTTTAACATACCGTTTGGCCAGTTTAAAGATACGTAAAAATGCACGGAGGGTCCCCCACTATATAAATCAAAGAGACATTCTAACTAAAAGATCCGGGAGAAAAAAATACCCTGAGAATCTTCTTTAGATCCCCCTAAAACCGACCCCCGACACAACAAGATGTCTTGAAAAAAAGAAGAAAAACCAGTAAAATAACAAGAATAAAATATTCTCTCATTTTTCCCAATTTAATCTTCAAATACAATACAAAAAACGCAGAACGGCTTTTTACATTTTTTAAAAAAAAACCCTTTTTTAGGCCCCCTATTCCGACAAAACCTGTTAAAAACAGAAAGCCCAAATATAAAAACTTTGGGAGCTCCCATCGGATCAAAGACCCCAAGAAAAAACACAGAACCCCTACTCAATTGGGTTTTCACTTTTCCGGTCCCCCTTTGCTTTGCTGACACATTACCACTCGATCCGAAACACTTCAAAAACCACTAAGCAAAATCCCATTTAAAAATACACTAAACTGCAAAAGTTCTTTGTTATATATGTCATCGAATGCAGTTGCCCACCCCCAATATGTAGGTAAACCCGACCCCTACATTCCCCCCCTAAATGGCCATAGGCCTGCGTAAAAAAAGGGTATCTACTACACATGTGTCACGCATTTTAATGAATTCATCAAGAATTTTACGTTTTAAATATTACCCAGTTGATTTTTATTCCCCTGAAACACCAAACCCCTACAGGGTCTCCAGAAGAAAGGAGTTCTGGATCTACAATTCAGACCTGTCCCCCCCAAGACCCAATGAGCCCCTGATTAATTTATTAAAACCCTTGAACCATTTTCCATCCTTTTCAAGTATCAAAATTTTTTTGCTCTTTTTTTTTTTATACCAAGAATGACACAATACTTTTTTTTAAATTTTTTTTTATATACAACAAATAATAAATGCATTTAAAAAGTGGTCCAAAGGTTAAGTCCACAAGACTTCAATAGGGTAAACTAAATTTTTATACCCAATTTTTTAAAAAGTTTCCCGGGAAAAGCACCAGTAGATACTGTCTTATTGGGATTATATTCCGGTCCTTGTTCTGTATTTGGGAGTTTTTGAACAACAAAACATTTTTTATTACTTTCCGGTTTTTTTTATTTTAATGTAATTTTTAAATTGATCTTGTTAATTTATTGGCACTCATTATTCACACAGAGCTATTCACATCTGTTCCACAAATCACTAAGCATCTGAACTACGGGGTCCACGGTTCTCTCCTTTCTCTATTTTTAAACTTTCCCCCTAATTTAAAAAATTTTTACCCCACAGATAACTCATTTCCCAAAAGTTTTTTGGTCCAAAACCACTACTGATCAAAATGATCGAGCTATTTTCATCACCAGCTTACATGCACTTCTCATTTTTGCCATAGAGGAGTAGCTCCCTTTTTCATTTTTTTATCTCATAATTTCCCGGATTTTTCACGACCTTTTTAGTGAGCTCATCCTTTTTAACACTGATTGGTTAGTTTTTTAGTACCCACCACAAAAACCATCATAGGACGCCTCATACAACTTATTATTGGCCATTTCAAATTTTACCTCCTAACGTCAACCAATCAAATTCATTTAAAAACCCATATAATTACTTTCGCGCTATCATCTTTATTATAGCGGCAACCTTTTTTTTCAAACCCCTTCCCCCCTTCCTTGGTTCTTTGATTTCACCGCCTTTCCCGCTATTGGGCACCCCCCTTCTCCCATTCACAAACTCTTCTCTTTTTTTTCTATTCTTCTTCACTTATTTCTTCTCAAATTTCAGGGAGTGATTTATCTACAACACCCCTCAAACATATTTCCTTCCCCAATCAATACACAAAACACAATTTAACTTATTCCTTTTTATTTTCGAAACACAGTCAAGTAAAAATATACATGGGGTTCCCGATTTAAAATCCCGGGTCTTCCCGCTCTTCTCCTTGCCGTCTCCACTTTTTATTGCACCCTTTTTTTTCCCAATTTTTCTTCCCCCTTTTCTTTATCAAGGGGTTTTCACGCACTTACCTGTAAAAAAAACAAAACCCAATTACAATACAGTCAGCACATATAACTCATGTTTTTTGTTATTTTTTTACTTTTGTGAAAACGCGGGTACACGCGCAAACGCTAAAGTCTTTTTTAATTCCATATTTTTTAAATTTTGTCCCGGGAATCCGCGACATTTTTTTTAAAAAAAAAACTTTAAATGAAAAACCTTTAGACTTGGCTTTTTTTACCTACCCTGACTGCGCCGGTCCATTTTTTTCTTTTTTTCCTTTTTGGGGGCTTTTTCTCCTACCGGGTCTCCGAGCGAGCAACAGGGACCATGGGCGCCGTAGAAAGGGAAAAGGGGGTACAAAAACCCTGCAACGCTTATGAGTGTTGTCCCTCAAAAATAAAAGCGCAACCTAGAAGGTGAAAAATTTCTCTCTACTTTTTTACTTCCATTACATATACGCATTGTGCCCCCCTCTTTTTTTCCCCTTTTGCAAAATGGCTACAATGCGGGCCTACTGGCTACAAGGGGGGCTCTCCCTGGCTACATTTGGGCCTTCCCGGGCTAAAAGGGCTTTTCCCCTGGCTAAAAGGGGGGGACTACGGGCTAAAATTGGGCCTTTTTTGGTACGAGGGGGCTCAAAGGCTACAGGGGGCCTTTTTTCCTGGCAACAGAGGGAGCTCTCCCTTGCTACAAGGGGGCACTACTTGGCTAAAAGGGGGCATCTACCTCCCTGTAAGGAGCCTGCCTGGTTATGGAGGGCTACTACCTCTATAAAGGGGACTACCTGGCTAGAGGGGGGATCACCCCTTTCTTCAAAGGTTTTCAGTTAGGTGGGGTGGGGGTGCTTTTTAAGGGGCTGGCACACCAACAAGATGGGGGTGTCCCGCAAAAATTTTCCACCCCCGCTATGCGCACCGCCCTCTTCAGTCTCCTGCTTTTCCACTTTCAAAAGTTGCCAACTATGCTTTACGTCCCTCAACTAGATATAGAAAAGTGCTTGAAGAAAAAATGAGGGTTTTTAACTTGTTGCAGCAGTAATATATAAAAAATACTTGCAAAGACAAAAACTAGTATAAAACTTTTTAAAAAACGGAAAGAGGGAAAGCCCAAAAAAAGCACAGTTCAAAAAATCAAAGCATTCCCCCTGTAGATAACACAGGGTCATCGGGGAATAGAGGTAACGTGCACACAAAGGGTTCACCACCGCTGTTACAAGTTGGAAGAAATGTGTGTACTGTAGTAAAATGTCAAGCATGCAAATGCATTAACAAACTTCTGTATTATAACAAAATGTCAAGCAGACAGATACACTACAGCAAAGTTATAGTAATCTGTCCAGCTGGCAGCTACTGATATACTGTACCAAAGTAAAGACTTTAAAGTTATACACAAACCACTAAACAAAGCCAACGAAGAATTTAACCCCGTCACCGCCGGAGCCAGTTTTGTCCTCTCTGACAGAGCCCCATTTTGTTAAATCTGGCCTGTGTCACTTTATGTGGGAATAACTTTTTGACACTTTTACTTATCTATGTGATTCAGAGAATGTTTTCTCATGACACATTGTGCTTTCAGTTACTGAGAAATTTTGGTCCATACAATCCTTATTTATTATTATTATTATTTATTTGTGAAAAATATCAAAATATTGTGAAAATTTTGAAAAATGTCTGCGTGTAAGACAGTTATTCCACTCCAAATAGTTTATAACTAGCATCTACTACTGTATATGTCTATGGCAGGTTGGCATCATTTTTTAATTAACTTTGATTTACAACATTAGGTTGCTTAGAAATTCAGTAGGAATTTTTCATATTTTCAATAAAATTTGCAACTTTTTTTTTTAGGGACCAGTCCAGTTCTGATGTGGCTTTGAAGGGCCACTATGTTAGATACCCCCATAAATGACTCCATCTAAGAAACTAGACCCCTTAAAGTATTCAAAATAGCATTTAGGAAGTTTATTTACCCATTAGGTGTTTCACAGAAATTAACCCCTTACCGCCGGAGCCAGTTTTGGCCTCTCTGACAGAGCCCCATTTTTGAAATCTGTCATGTGTCACTTTATGTGAGAATAACTTTTTGACACTTTTACCTTCCATGTGATTCAGAGATTGTTTTCTCGTGACACATTGTGCTTTAAGTTAATAAGAAATTTTGGTCCATATAATTGTTTATTTGTGAAAAATCTAAATATTGTGAAAATGTGGAAAAATTTTCAAAGTTTCCAAAAATGTCTGCATGTATGACAGATAAGTTATTCCACTCAAAATAGTTTATAACTAGCATCTACCACATGTCTACAGTAAGTTCTCATCATTTTTTAAATGTCTTTATTTTTTTACGACGTTAGGGGGCTCAGAAATTTAGTAGGAAATGTTCACATTTTCAAGAAAATTTGCAGTATTTTATTTTAGGGTCCAGTCTAGTTCTGATGTGACTTTAAGGGGTTAGATACCCACATAAATGACTTCATCTAAGAAACTACACCCCTTAAGGTATTTAAAACAACATTTAAGAAGTTTATTAAACCATTAGGCGTTTCACAGAAATTAAAGCAAAGTGGAGGTGAAATTTAAAATTTCACCTTTCTTGAAGATTTTCAGTTTTTATCCATTATTCACTGAAACACTGTAGATGTGACAAGGGAAGTGCAACTCAACATTGATTCCCCCAATTCTACAATTTTCAGAGATATATGGCCATATGTGGCCCTAGTGCGCTATTTGGCTCAACCACAAGCCTCAGAATAGGAGGAGCACCTAAAGGAATCTGGGGTCTCATTTTCATTACAATTACACCTCATGGTGCTAAACTTAATAAATTCCCCTAAAAAGACCCCATATTGGAAACCACACCCCTTAAGAAATATATCCAGGGGTGCAGTTAGTATATCGACCCCTACAGGTGATTCACAAATTTTTTTAGTGTTAGGCTCTGAAAATGCAAGAATTAATTTTTTTACAACATTCTGCAATTTTTGCTGAAAATGTTTCATTTTTACAAGGAATCCTGGAAAAAAGCTCCCCAAATTTTGTTACGCAATTTTTTCCAAGTTCGGCAATACCCTACATGTGGGTGTAAACTGCTGTTTGGGTGCATGGCGGGGCGTACAAGGAAGATAGCGCTATTTGGCTTTTGGAACGCAGATTTTGGTGGGGGCCATATGCAAAGCCCCCAAAGTTCCAGAACAGGTGAAACCTTCCAGAAGTCGACACATTTTAGATTCAACACCCCTCATGGATCTCTTCTAGGGGTGTATTGTGTATTATGGGCGCACAGGTGTTCCATAGGTTTTCTTTCAGCATTGGGCCATGAAAATGGGGGGGAAAAACGCAGTTCCGCCATTGTTTTTTGTGCTTCAATTTTACAGCGTTCGCCGTGTCGGATAAATGACAGGATAACTTTACTATGGGGGTCGGTACAATTACAATGATATAAATATTATATAGTTTTTATGTTTTATTACTTTTACACAATAGAAATACATTTATAAAAAATTGTGTTTTTATGTCTTTATAGTCTGACAGACAGAACTTTTAGTTTTCTGTATATGGAGCTGATTATCGGCTTGTTTTTTGCGGGATGAGTTGACGTTTTTATTGGTACCATTATGGGGTTCATAGGACGCTTTGTTCGCTTTTTATTAAGGCTTTTGTGAGGCATTTTGAACAAAATACAGCAATCCTGGTAGTGTTTTTTATTTTCAATTTTTTTACAGCAGTCACCATGCCATATAAATGACATGATAGCTTTACTCAGCAGGTTGATATGATTACAGTGATACCCAATTTGTATATTTTTTTTGTTTCACGGCTTTTACACAATGAAAAAACTTTTATTCAAAAAGGAAAACACATTTTTGCATCACCGCAGTCTGAGAGCCATAACTTTTTATTTTTCTGTGTACGGAGCTGTGTAGGGGCTTGTTTTTTGCAGGATGAATGTTTTTATTGGTATAATTTTTTGGGGGACAGGGCTTTTTGATGGCTTTTAAATCTGTTTCTTGGAAGCCAGGGTAAAGATCATACTGCATTCCTAGTAGTTTTTCATTTTTATTTTAACAGCCCTCACCGTACAGTATCCGTGACTAGTTAGTTTTACTCTGTGGGTTTATGGCGATACCCAATATATATATTTTTTTTTATGTTGAAGCGCTTTAAAAAAAAAGTGTTTTTATTGTGTAAAACAATATTTGTGCATCACTGTCTTCTGAGAGCCAGAACTTTTTTATTTTTCTGTATACAGAGCTGTGTAAGGGCTTTTTTTTGTGGGATGAACCGATTTTCTCATTGGCATCACTTTGGTGTTTATATGAGTTTTGATCGCTTTTTATCCTATTTTATGTGCAGTGGGATGAACAAAAAAACGCAATTCTGTGATTTTTTATGGTGTTCACTGTGCGGGTTAATTAACATGACAGATTTAAAGGGTAGGTTGTTACGCACACAGCGATTCCAAATATGATTACCGTAGGTTATAAAATAGCCGCCCGGTCTAGCGAGGGGACTACTTTTGCCACAAAAAACAGGGAAACTTTATTGACTCGAGTATAGTCCTAGGTGGAAAATGCAGGCTACTGTGAATTTAAAAAATAAAAATGGATACCAATAAAATTACATGGGCAGGTATAGGCAGTTTAATATCCCCCATAGGCAGGTATAGGCAGTTATATGTCCCCCATAGGCAGTTATAGGCAGGTATATGTCCCCCCATAGGCAGGTATAAGCAGGTTATAGACAGTTATATGTCCTTATAGGTAGGTTATAGGCAGGTATATGTCCCCATAGGCAGGTTATAGGCAGGTATATGTCCCCATAGGCAGGTTATAGGCAGGTATATGTCCTTCTAGGTAGGGTATAGGCAGGTATATGTCCCCATAGGCAGGAATAGGCAGGTATATGTCCTTCTAGGTAGGGTATAGGCAGGTATATGTCCTTCTAGGTAGGGTATAGGCAGGTATATGTCCCTAAAGGCAGGTATAGGCAGGGTATAGGCAGGTATATGTCCCTAAAGGCAGGTATAGGCAGGGTATAGGCAGGTATATGTCCCTAAAGGCAGGTATAGGCAGGTATATGTCCCTAAAGGCAGGTATAGGCAGGTATATGTCCCTAAAGGCAGGTATAGGCAGGTATATGTCCCTAAAGGCAGGTATAGGCAGGTAATAAAAAAAACAAAAACAAATACACTTACCTCAGTCCCTCGCCGCTCCGCCTCCTCGCTGTCTGGCCTCCCGCGCGCTCTCCTCGGTCTTCTTGGCACAGGCAGGGGGATGTCATCAGGCCGTGCACGCAGCGTGATGACACACGCTGCCTGTGCCGGAAACTCCGGACAGCCGCGAGTCTGCTTGCGGCCGCCCGTAGTCCACTGCAGAGCAAGGAGCGCTTGCTCTCTGCTCCGCATTGGTATCTTCTCCTGTATGCGCTCCCAGAGGAGTCGCATAAAGGGGAAGAGATCGCCGACAGCGCACGGGCCACGGCAGCGCCTGGACGCTGTCTGCTTACTCGGGATTCTGCTATATGCTCTCCCTGAGGAGTTTCATATAGCAGAAGTGTCCCTGTCAGTGCCCGGGCCATCACAGCGCCCAAGCGTCAACAGTGACTCGAGTATAAGCCGAGGAGGGATTTTTCAGCACATTTTTTGTGCTGAAGAACTCGGCTTATACTAGAGTATATACGGTACTTTATTTTTGATCTTTTTGGGGGTGACTGGCGTTTGTAAAGGGGAAAAGGGCGGTGTATGTGTTTTTATTTTATTTTTCGTTTTTGTGGGGGTTTTTTTACTTTTTTTTTTTGGTTTTTCACATTTTTTTTAATTATCATAAAAGAGGACTTGTATCAGTGATCTTCAGATCACTGATACAATAGAGAGAAGTACACAGCAGAACTGCTGTGTACTGGTCTCTATGGAAATTGTCACTCACTTTGCCCGGTCATGCCCACAGAGCACTGCCGGGCATGTTGACGTCATGGACAGCCCAGAAGCTTTTGTAATCATGCCGCAGCTGCTCCAAGGGGAGACGGAGCTCCCTCTTTCTGTCATCCCTTTAGCTGCTGTGATCAAGATAGATTGCCGTAACTAAGAGGTTGATCACCCTGCGACCGGAGCTCACTCCAGCTGTGGGCGAGGCAGAATGGGGCCAGCTGTAACATACAACTGGTCCCATGTCGAGATGTCCAGGACATACCGGTACGTCCAATGTCGGGAAGAGGTTAAGGAAATCTGTCCCCAATAATTTTTTTTTTTTCTACTAATTAAAACCAGATATTGATACTTATTATTTTCTGCTTCACCATTTTTATTTTCTAATTGTAGACCTCTATATTTATGTTGCCTGTATGGGATTATGGGGGCGGCCATCTTGCCTGAGCTTTTTTTTAGCATCATTTAGAGAGATACTTTACAGCAGCTTCCTGGACATAGGAGGCTGTGAACAGGAGCAGACCCATTGACTTCTATAGGGGAGTTTTCTGGGCATGCTCTGTGACCTGGGAAGAAGTCAGTGTGCAGGGAGGGGGAGAGGGGGAGCTGTTACATCTCCTATTGTGAATGGTGGATCCTTCTTTAGGAGAGTGTTGTGGGCATGCTCTGTGGCCTGGGAAGAAGTCAGTGTGCAGGGAGGGGAAGCTGAGACATCTCATATTGTGACTGGCTGATCCTGTGTTATCTATATACATTGGTGTCACCTTACAGTGTAATCCTGCCTGTGCTGATAATGAGCAGACTGCAGAGAAGTGATCTCTACAGAACAGGAAGAGACAGGCTATTATTAGGCCTAGTGGCAAAAGTGAGAACTGCAGGATTTGATATGGGAAATGTAAAAAAAACAAGCAAAAATTCTTAAAGGGAATCTGTCATCAGAAAATTACCTATTGTTTAACTCTTGTTTTTTATGTTAAACATGTTTTTTGCAGATAGATAAACCAAGTCATCGGCAAACAATGAGTAATACAGTAGATAGGATGAAAGATGTATCATAAAGGGCCATAATACAAGGAATCATAAAAGTGCCAGTAGGTGTCCGAGATTATGTAAACTGGGACTAGGTACATACAGGTAGTAAGATAGTTGTGTCATACTTCTGATAACTAAGATTTGGATATTATAATCAGGCTCACAGGGGAGTAGAGGAAACACCTGATGTGCCCCTGGGCCCCTTTAAATGAAGGTATTCACTAATGGCTAAATGCAAGTCACTGAAAGTCCCCCCATATCACACAGCCTTATACACTGCTCTCCCCCTGTATAACACAACCTTATACACTGCTCTCCCCATATACCAGAGCCCAGAGGCGGGACGACGGGTAGGCAGAGGTAGGCGATCGCCTAGGGCGCCTACCTCTGCCTATCCCTAAGGGGCGCAGGCAGGGCCCCGAACCTCGCCGGGCTCCAGGCCGCTGCCATGGGCCTGAAGCGCCGGCGGTCTCTTTGACCGCTTCTGCGGAGCAGAGAGCGAGCGCTCCCTGCTCCGCAGACAGTGTCGGACCCGCTCACCGGAGGATCGCTGGATCCTCCGGTAAGCCGCAGGGCCGACACAGCGGGGCCGCCGGGTCCTCATAGCGCTGAGGACCCGCCGCGGCCCCGTGCGGCTCAGCTGGCAGCGTCGCGATGAAGTGATGTCATCGCGACGCTGCCTCACCGGGGCGCACAGTGCGTCATTGGCTATGCGCCCGAGGAGCTGCCGGAGGAGCGCGGGACTGAAAAGGACAGAAGAGGAGCGTGCGACCGGGAAGCAGGTAAGGTGAGTATAAATGTTGTTATTTTTGTCTGCCTGTGGCCCCCATATGCCTGCCTGTGGCCCCTATACGCCTGCCTGTGGCCCCTATATGCCTGCCTGTGGCCCCCAAACGCCTGCCTGTGGCCCCCATACGCCTTCCTGTGGTCCCTATACGCCTGCCTGAGCCCCCATACGCCTGCCTGTGGCCCCTATACGCCTGCCTGTGGCTCCCATACGCCTGCCTGTGGCCCCCATACGCCTGCCTGTGGCCCCTATACGCCTGCCTGTGGCCCCCATACGCCTGCCTGAGCCCCTATATGCCTGCCTGTGGCCCCTATATGCCTGCCTGAGCCCCCAATACGCCTGCCTGAGTCCCCATACGCCTGCCTGTGGCCCCGTATGCCTGCCTGTGACCCCATACGCCTGCCTGAGCCCCCATACGCCTGCCTGTGGCTCCATACTCCTGCCTGTGGCCCCCATACGCCTGCCTGTGGCCCCCATACGCCTGCCTGTGGCCCCCATATGCCTGCCTGAGCCCCCATATGCCTGCAAGGGCTCCCATACGCCTGCCTGAGCCCGCATAAGCCTGTGGCCCCCATACGCCTGCCTGTGGCCCCCATATACGCCTGCCTGTGACCCCCATACGCCTGCCTGAGCCCCCATATGCCTGCCTGAGCCCCTATACGCCTACCTGAGCCCCTATACACCTGCTTGGGCCCCTATATGCCTGCCTGAGTCTCCATATGCCTGCCTGTGGCCCCTAGCTATATACCTGCCTGAGCCCCTATAGCTAAATAGCTGCCTGTGTGCCCCTATATACCTGCCTTAGCCCCTTTAGCTATATTACCTGCCTGAGTGCCCCTATATACCTGGCTGAGTGCTCCTATATCAATATACCTGCCTGAGAATGACCCTTTATCTATATACCTGCCAGAGTGCCCCTATATCTATATACCTGCCTGAGAGTGACCCTATGTCTAATACCTGCCTGAGAGTGACCCTATATCTATATACCTGCCTGAGAGGGACCATATATCTATATACCTGCCTGTGTGCCCCTATATTTATATACCTACCTGTCTAAGGGGACAATATACATATACCTGCCTGACTGAGAGGGCATATCTATATACCTGTCTAACTGGAAATGTGAGGATTCTAAGACATTTGTGTCCAAATCTGCAGGGACGAGTATTGGCCGGGAGCAATCAGCATGAAGGTGTGAA
This sequence comes from Phyllomedusa bahiana, assembly GCA_025379985.1. NCBI lineage: Eukaryota > Metazoa > Chordata > Amphibia > Anura > Hylidae > Phyllomedusa > Phyllomedusa bahiana. The sequence continues at coordinate 42,620 of JAODAL010021162.1, read as the reverse complement.
CCGGATGGAGAAGAAAAGGGAACGTGAACGACGCTGATCAGAAATGATGTCTCCGGTGAGTCACTAAATGTAACTGCAGTGTAATCACTTATATGTCTGCAGAGCCTACATACAACTAGTATCTACCACTATCTGGTCACTGTATGGCGGAGGTATATGTAATCAGAGCCTGTGTACAGCTGATGTCACATGTGGGGGTCACGTTCGGTCAGGGTCTGGCAGGATTATTTGATCCTTAAGTAGTAATAGTTTTGGGGCTTGGTTTTGTAGTTTTTAGTAACAATCATTCGTCCGGTAGATTTGCTCCATGTATCGGTGGATTATTTAGTGACTGTTATTTAGGGGTATTACACTGTCATACGGAGGGGAGCGATTTTGAAAAAGCAAATTTGTCAAGGCTGATTTTCATTGTGCAGTGACTGCTGAGGAGATGGACGGGAGCTATGTGGGATACGCAGAAAATTAGTGACAGGACCTGGCGCAGGGGTGAGAGGAATTAGTGTGGGGGGGGGGGCATTTTTTGGGGAGCGAGGGGGGGGGGGGGCGCCATTGGCTGTACTTGTCTAGGGCACCAAAATGCCTTGTCCGGCCCTGCCACAGCCTTATACAATGCTTTCCCCCCCTTATAACACAGCCTTATACTGTACATTGCTCTTCCCCCATATGCCACAGCCTTATACACTGCTCTCCCGCCATATAACACAACCTTATACACTCTGCTCCCCCTCTACCTTCTGCCTGATAATGGGGGGGGAGGGGCAGCGTGCATTTCTCTTATTTGTTCCATCAGTTCAGGCTGTGTGTATAACTGCTTACAGCAACGCAGGTGTTCTAGTTACAAGGAGCTTGTGCAGCCTGGAGCTGGCAGCTCTGCAGACCCCCTGCTGTGGTTCTCCTGTCTGCAGAGCTGTCAGCCGTGACATCCTCTCCCTTTCACTGTTCACACAGAATGATGATGTCACAACTCTTCAGTGAGGGGAGACACGCCTCCTGGCAGGTTAGGCACGCCTACTGAGAGAAGAGACCCACCCCTGGATTTGAAGCTGTAACAGAGATCAACAGCTCAAGTTTGCAAAAGCGTGTAATGAGAAAACCCCTTTAACATTTAATAAATATCAATATTAAAAATGTGTTATTCAAAGTTGTAAAAAAAAAATAAAGCACAATATATGTCCAAGTCCAAGCAAAGATATTTTTCATTCACTGTCAGCAAACAAGTGTCTTAAAAAGTTGAGAAATTGAGACAGAAGAAAACTTCTCCATATACATTCAGTCCCCGACTTACACCTTTCAAACTTACATCTGTCCCCTAGTTACAAACAGAGACTCATGGGACATGCTGGCACTTGTAGTTCTATGTTCCACAGCAGATAGTAGCTGTGGAACGACAAGTTCCAGCATGCCACAGCAGCACATGAGGTGAAATCTTCTTAACAGTGGCACATGCAGCAAATCAAATGTAAAAAACCTTCCCTGCACTATCCTAGACAAAATAACCTTTGGTGCTAGAGTTACATTTAATAAAATTACCTATTCCGACTTACATACAAATTCAACTTAAAGGAGTATTCTCGTTTCATCATTTGGCAGCCATGTATACTGGTTGCTAAGCAGAGCTTATGAAATGGAGGGGCGTGTTTCTTCTCCCAGCAGGGAGTATCTTCTCTCTCAGCAGACACGCCCCGAAGTGTGCACTAGAATTCATTCTGTGTGAGCTGGAGGAAAGGAGAGGTTCTCAGCTGTCGTTGGAAGTGAAAAGCTAAGTGTAACTCCATAGTGTATATCTACATTTCTCGCTCTCTCTACATACTTTGTAACTAGAATAGGCATTTGACATTCAGGACTCTGGGAAAGATGGGTGATATTTTTTCTCTCTCTCTCACACACAGTGATATATCCTGCAGATTATTACACTTCTGACCTCTACAGATCTGCAGAACAAAACTATACGCTTTATCGGTTTGTGTTTACATGGGACTGCACATGATCTCTCTCTCTGCTGCAGGACCTCTACTTGCTGTCAGTGACCAACCCCGCACGCATATGTCTCACCTACCACTGATTGCTGTCAGTGACCAACCCCGCACTCATGCGTCTCACCTACCACTGATTGCTGTCAGTGACCAACCCCGCTCGCATACGTCTCACCTACCACTGATTGCTGTCAGTGACCAACCCCGCACGCATACGTCTCACCTACCACTGATTGCTGTCAGTGACCAACTCCGCACGCATACGTCTCACTTACCACTGATTGCTGTCAGTGACCAACTCCGCACGCATACGTCTCACCTACCACTGATTGCTGTCAGTGACCAACCCCACACGCATACGTCTCACCTACCACTGACTGCTGTCAGTGACCAACCCCGCACGCATACGTCTCACCTACCACTGACTACTGTCAGTGACCAACCCCGCATGCATACGTCTCACCTACCACTGATTGCTGTCAGTGACCAACCCCGCATGCATACGTCTCACCTACCACTGATTGCTGTCAGTGACCAACCCCGCACGCATACATCTCACCTACCACTGATTGCTGTCAGTGACCAACCCTGCATGCATACGTCTCACCCACCACGGATTGCTGTCAGTGACCAACCCCGCATGCATACGTCTCACCTACCACTGATTGCTGTCAGTGACCAACCCTGCACGCATACGTCTCACCTACCACTGATTGCTGTCAGTGACCAACCCCGCACGCATACATCTCACCTACCACTGATTGCTGTCAGTGACCATCCATGCACGCATACGTCACACCTACCACTGCTTGCTGTCAGTGACCAACCCCGCACGCATACATCACACCTACCACTGCTTGCTGTCAGTGACCAACCCCGCACGCATACGTCACACCTACCACTGCTTGCTGTCAGTGACCAACACCGCACGCATACGTCACACCTACCACTGCTTGCTGTCAGTGACCAACACCGCACGCATACGTCTCCCCTACCACTGATTGCTGTCAGTGACCAACCCCGCACGCATACATCTCACCTACCACTGATTGCTGTCAGTGACCAACCCCGCACGCATATGTCTCACCCACCACTGATTGCTGTCCGTGACCAACCCCGCACGCATACGTCTCACCTACCACTGCTTGCTGTCAGTGACCAACACCGCACGCATACATCCCACCTACCACTGCTTGCTGTCAGTGACCAACACCGCACGCATACGTAGCACCTACCACTGCTTGCTGTCAGTGACCAACACCGCACGCATACGTCACACCTACCACTGCTTGCTGTCAGTGACCAACCCCGCACGCATACATCACACCTACCACTGCTTGCTGTCAGTGACCAACACCGCACGCATACATCACACCTACCACTGCTTGCTGTCAGTGACCAACCCCGCACACATACGTCTCACCTACAACTTACCACTGATCTCTCTCTATCTCTCTCGTCCCTGCGCGCTCCCGTCCGCGACCTGTTTCCTCCATCTCCCTCAGACGCGCATTCCCGATTACGACTGGGGGTGCGAACTGGTCGTAACCCGACCGGAGCTCTCATTTCGTTCCCAAGCACTAAACAAACAGCCCGTTCTCCTAAACCATAACACTTTGCTTATGGTAACCAAGGACGGACATGCTTACATTTTGGGTCCTCTCCTTTTAAACTATGATCTTCGTAGCGAGAAAACCCCTTTAAGAACAAACCTTTAGTCCCTATCCCGTTCATAACCCGGGGACTGCCTATATAACTATATTACGTTCCCTTCAAGGGATGCTGCTTGCCATAAGGGTCCCCATGAATTGCTTTGCATTGTTCTGATGTGTTTTTTTCCTTTTGCTGTAAGTGCACCAATTTATCCAGCAGCGTAAATCCCATATTGTGATGGAGGCGTCGACAAATGCAGTCATTTCGCTTCTAGTTTTCGAGTATGATAGGATTCTCCTTTGCTGGTGACAAGATAATATCCACCTGATGTAGTAATAGCTCAGCTCGGGCAATAGAAAAATAACAAGCCACCAGAGAATACAACCGCAGCACAAAGTGACAGACAATAAGCTTCACGTTCACAGAGAGGCCTTAAAGGGGTTTTGCCACAAAGTAAAATTGACGTGGGAAGCTTGCAAATGAAACAACAAACCTTTTCACCATTCATCATTATTAAAAATTCTGCACCATTTTTGTCTTAGCTGTTCCGGTAGTGATCCATTGTGTACAGGTCGTCGCCAGGGGATACGGCCAGTCGTGGTCGCACTTGCTCAGACATCACCTCTCCTCTCAGGCAGCTACTGAGTGTTCAAATCCAGGTGCTGTCATTCTACTCCCATCCTCTGTACTCCTTAGTAATTAGTCAAACAGTGCAAATAAATAAAAAAGAAACCTCAATGAGGTCTGTGCATTGAGTAAAAAAAAAAAAATTTGGTTCCTGCAGAGATTTGAACCGAGGACCCTTGTACCTGGAGGCAAAAACTTAACCTCTCAGCCACTCACAATTCTATACATAAACAGACATTTCTTTGACTACAGAGAGGAAAGGCCTGGTGATGTCATCCTGCTAGGTCACATGATCTGCAATTCAAGCTAATCACACACGCCGCCTTCTGAGCGCACAGAGTGAGAGCTGGAGGCAGGAGGGATGAAATGAGATCGTGGCAAAACCCCTTTAAAGGGGAACTCAACATCTGTGCTGATTTTTATAGGGGTTAGTGCTCTGTTTTCCTGATACAGAGCTCCAAATCTGCTGCATGGACTTACAGAGCTCAATGAGAAACTTCTGTCTGTCTGCAGCCACCACCACGATGGTCAGCATGTGACATTGCTGTATGTACAATGACATACAGTCGTGGTGGCGCAGGTTACTATAATTTTAATATTTAAAGGGGTTAATAAAAACTCCAGATCCCGTTCAAACATGATGTAACCTTGCCCAATATAATGAAATTGTGAAAAAGATTTCATATTTCTCTATCTACATGTCTCCCTCCTTAAAGGGGTTGTCTCACTACATTGATTCGTCCTGTTTTCTTGGTTTCATTTTGAATTCAGGGGCGTGTTTACTGGCTTCTATTAGGCTGCAGTAGAAGCCAGGTCTGTAGCTATAGCAACCAGTGCTGGAAGTCTATCAGGAGAGAACGAACAGGTCTGTAGCTATAGCAACCAGTGCTGACAGCCTATCACGAGAGACTGAACAGGTCTGTAGCTATAGTGACCAGCGCTAGCAGCCTATCAGGAGTAATAGAACAGGTCTGTAGCTATAGCAACCAGTGCTGGCAGCCTATCAGGAGAGATTGAACAGGTCTGTAGCTATAGAGACCAGTGCTGGCAGCCTATCAGAAGAGATTGAACAGGTCTGTAGCTATAGCAACCAGTGCTGCCAGCCTATCAGGAGAGATCAAACAGGTCTGTAGCTATAGCAACCAGTGCTGGCAGCCTATCAGGAAAGATCGAACAGGTCTATAGCTATGGCGACCGGTGCTGGCAGCCTATCAGGAGAGAAAGAACAGGTCTGTAACTATGATGACCATCGCTGGCAGCCTATCAGGAGAGAGAGAACAGGTCTGTAGCTATAGCAACCAGTGCTGGCAGCCTATCAGGAGAGATTTGAAACAGGTCTGTAGCTATAGCGACCAGTGCTGGCTGCCTTTTCAGGAGAGATTGAAAGGTCTGTACTATAGCTACCAGTGCTGGCAGCCTATCAGGAGAGATCGAACAGGTCTGTAGCTATAGCGACCAGTGCTGGCAGCCTATCAGGAGAGATTGAACAGGTCTGTAGCTATAGCGACCAGTGCTGGCAGCCTATCAGGAGAGATTGAACAGTTCTGTAGCTATAGCGACAAGTGCTGGCAGCCTATCAGGAGAGATGGAACAGGTCTGTACCTATAGCAACCAGTGCTGGCAGCCTATAATGAGAGATTGAACAGGTCTGTAGCTATAGCGACCTGAGGAGCTGATGCAGCCCATACAAGAGGGGATATCTAGGAATAGGTAGGACACAGTTAATGGACACATATTGCAAAGTTACTTGTTTTTGCAAGATCTTTAACATAAAAAGCAGCAATCACTGTAGTGAGACAACCCCTTTAAAACCGTGTTGCTACCAACACAGGACCTAAACTTTCAGCAGGCACCAAAACACTACAAATCCCAGACAATCCCTTTAAGTAGAAGTAATTTCCCGTGTCGCGCTTCACCACAAATATCCATCACACCAAGTAGGGAACCTGTTCTTAAAAAGTAGTGGTCCACAGCCATGATCTGGGAGAAGGAGGTCCTGAGCTGAAGTTTTGCAGCAGGGCCCATGAGTCTTTTGCTGTGCCCCCGTCCAAGCCCCTTGTAGTCATGTTAATAGTGAGGAGCCAACACCAATGGGGGGCAGGGAGGTGTCACTTGGTGCTGGGTCAATGTATCACAGTACATGATGAAGCTACAGAACCTCCTGCACCATGTCACTGAGAGTCAGGAAGAAGGCTGCCCGCATCTTTGACTTGCATGAAGTACCTGCAATTAAATCAATAGTGAATCATTTTTACCTCCTTTAACCCCTTCCTGACAGACGGTCATAATAATATGGCTCTAAGTTTTTTCTTCCTTGCCTTCTGAAAGCCATAACTTTTTTTTATTTTTCCACCTACATAGACCTATGATGGCTTTTATTTTGCGGGACAAGATCTACTTTCTAATGGTGTTATTCATATTACTATAGATTATACTGGGGAACGGCAAAACAATTCTAAGTGTGGCAAAATGTGAAAAAAAAACCTACTTGCGCCATGTTTGCGGGAGTTTTTGTTTTTACGCGCCATTTTGTGCGACCAATAACTTTTTTGTACTAACACCTGCGGAGGTCAGTGAGGGGCATTTTTTGCGGGCTGAAGTGCACTTTTTACTGCTAGCAGTTTGGAAGGCATGCGACTTTTTGGATCACTTTTATTCCAATTTTTATGGAACGTGAAATGACCAAAAAAAGACGCAATTTTGGCATTTGGATTTTTTTTTCATCTACGGTGTTCAGCGTACGGGATAAATGATATTATATTTTAAAAGATCATACTTTTTCGGACGCGGCGATACCAAATATGGGGAACTTTTGTATTACTTTATTTTTTTTTATTTGTAAAATGGCGAAAGGGGGTGATTTGAACTCTTAATACTTTTTTTTTTTTTTACTTTAACTTTGAGTCCCCCCAAGGCGCGTCACCTCTAGGGGGCGTGATCATTAATACAGCCTAATGCATTGTATAGACAATGCATTAGGGTGTACCAAGATGGCGGTTTCCCCCACTTCCTGCCTGGAGCCAGAAGCGGGGAAATTCAAAACATGGCAGCAGTGGAGGCCTTCACAAGGCTTCCTGCTGCCATGTTCAGCGATTGGATCCCCGACTCCGATCAGAGTGAAGAACGGAGCGCGGCACCATTTTTCATTCATTTAGACGGCGCGGTGTCTAAGGGGTTAAACAGCGCGGGCGGCGGTGCCCCCCCTCCGCGCTGTGACCGCCGGGTGTTAGCTGCAATTAGCTGTTAACACCCGCGCTGCGATCCTGCTTCAAAGCCGCTTACCGGCGCTATGATGTACTCATAGGTCATAGGTCAGTAAAGGGTTAAAAGGGTGGTCCAAAAAAAAATAATTTTTTTTGTAAATAGTCTCTCCCCTAGTTTAGGACTTTCATTACATTTTCTGTGGCTTCCTGCAGTTCTACATCAGGTTGATAGCATGAAGCTTAGTAGTTCTGTGTCTCCACACACAGGAAGCAGCTTTGTGTCCAGAGATCAGATGACCAAAGGGGTGTGGCTTTTTCAGACCAGTCTTTAAAGCCACACCCCTTTGGTCCTGTTTACCAAGGTTTTCAGTTGGGAGTAGTCGTCATGGCATCTGGGACAGATGGAGAAGAAGAAGAAGAAGAGAAAGAGAACAACTCTTCAGAGACGTCTCCTGTGAGTCACTAGATATAACTTTACTGTAATCATTTATATGTCTGCAGAGCCTGTGTACAGCTGGTATCCACCACTGTATGGTCACTGTATGCCGGTAATATAGGTTGTAGTATAATGGTTTGTATTCAGTAATGGTCAGTTTGTGTCCTGAGACTGCACAAAAAAAAAAAAAGCACAGCAGAGAATCCTGGGGCTTGTAGTTCAACAGGACATCTGTAGACAGTTTTCATACAGGAAATGTTAAGGGAGGTTACATATGGCACAAGAAAAGCACAAACTACACAGAAAACATCAAATGAAGATGAATGAAGACTCAGGCAAGTCATTACAGATATCTGTAAAATATATATATATACACTCACCGGCCACTTTATTAGGTACACCTGTCCAACTGCTCGTTAACACTTAATTTCTAATCAGCCAATCACATGGCGGCAACTCAGTGCATTTAGGCATGTAGACATGGTCAAGACAATTCCTGCAGTTCAAACCGAGCATCAGTATGGGGAAGAAAGGTTTATTTGAGTGCTTTGAAAGTGGGATGGTTGTTGGTGCCAGAAGGGCTGGTCTGAGTATTTCAGAAAATGCTGATCTCCTGGGATTTTCAGCACAACCATCTCTAGGGTTTACAGAGAATGGTCCGAAAAAAGAAAAAAATCCAGTGAGCGGCAGTCTGTGGGCGGAAATGCCTTGTTGATGCAGAGGTCAAAGGAGAATGGGCAGACTGGTTCGAGCTTGTTTGAAAGGCAACAGTGACTCAAAAAGCAACCGTTACAACCAAGGTAGGCGGAAAGAGCATCTCTGAACGCCCCAGTACGGCCAACTTTGAGGCAGATGGGCTACAGCAGCAGGGAAAACCACACCGGGTGCCACTCTTTCAGCTAAGTACAGGAAAAATGAGGCTCAAAATTTTCCCAAGCTCATCGAAATTGGACAGTAGAAGATTGGAAAAACGTTGCCTGGTTTTGATGAGTCTCGATTTCTGCTGCGACATTCGGTGGTGGGTCAGAAATTTTGGCGTCAACAACATGAAAGCATGGATCCATCCTGCCTTGTATCAACGGTTCAGGCTGGTGGTGGTGGTGTCATGGTGTGGGGAATATTTTCTTGGCACTCTTTGGGCCCCTTGGTACCAATTGAGCATCGTTGCAACACCTTGTGGAATCTAGGTGAAGGCAAAAGGGGGTCCAACCCGTTACTAGCATGGTGTACCTAATAAAGTGGCCGGTGAGTGTATATATATAATATATATATATATATATATATTTATATATATATATATATATATATATATATATATATTAGATGGATGAATAGTTACAGATACAGTTGAAACCAGAAGTTTCCCTCCCCTCTATATATAAAGCCCCATCTGCAGGTTTTTCTCACTATCTGACCTGAAATCAGAATAAACCTTCCCCGTTTTAGGAACCAAAATTGTTTATATTTGACAAATACCAGAATAATGAGAGAGAGAATTGTTTAAGGCATTTTTATTACTTTCTGCAAAGTCAAAAGTTTCCATATACTGGGATTACTCTGCCTTTACACAATTTGGGACGGCCCATATGATGAGGTCAGGTCTTTGGAAGCTTCTGATAGTTACATAGTTTGTCAGGCCGAAAAAAGACAGACGTCCATCCAGTTCAGCCCATTTATTAAAGTGTTGCTAAAGTGTTAAAGTGTTGATCCAGAGGAAGGCAAAAACCCCCATGAGGTAGAAGCCAATTAACCTCATGTTAGGGAAAAAATTCCTTCCCGACTCCAATCTGGCAATCGGAATAAATCCCTGGATCAACGACCCCTCTCCAGAATCCCGGTCTCTATAACTTGATCTATTATTACATCTAGAAATGTCTCCAGACCCTTCTCCAGAATCCTAGACACTATAAGGGCTTGTTCACACGACGTTTTTGTGATCCGTTTTACGGATCCGCAAAACGGATCTGCAAAACGGATCTAACAATTGTCAGTGTGATTAACATTGCTTTCAATGGCAAAAGCGCATCGCTGTTCACACGAGTGATGGCCGATGCGCTTTTCGCGATGCGTTTTTCGGATCCGTTTTAAGAATTGACATGTCAATCCTTCTTGCGTTGTACGCAAGAGAAATCCCCATAGAAAATAATGGAGTGCGTTTTTGGCATCCCAAAAGCGGGTTCCAAAGCGCGGGGTACATTTGGGTGCGTTTTGGATCGCTTTTTCGATCCCAAAAACGCATCTGTAAAACGCATTGGATTTAAATTAAATATTAAAATTTGAATTTTATGTTTGGGTATATTTAGTTTATAAATTTTTAGTTTATAAATGATTGTTATTATTTAATTTACGGGGGTTTGGGTTTGAAAACTATTGGATGATTTTAAAAAAAAAATTAGGGGGCGGGTTCTAAAATTCTGGGGTGTGTGTACAGTTGATTGACACTAGATAAAAAAAAAAGATTTTTTTCTTGGTCATTGATCGGTTTTTTTTATATTTAAATTGCAGTTTGATAGGTTGATTTAAATAAGCATTGAAAAAACGGATCCAGAAAACGGATCTGTAAAACGCATGAAAAAACGCATCCAATACGCATCCAAAAAGGATCAGCTGTTGCGTTTTCTGGATCCGCTTTTTGGAAATGCAGTTTGCATCCAGTTTTCGCGGGTTTAAAAAGGATCCGTAAAACGCACCCAAAACGTCGTGGTGAACAAGCCCTAACTTGTTATATTATTACTTCTAGAAATGTATCCAGACCCTTCTCCAGAATCCCAGTCACTATAAACCATAGTTGCCAACTTTCGAAAATGAAAAAGCAGGAGAATAAGTGGGCGGCGCGCCTAGCGCGCCGCGGCCAAAAATTTGCATGGACAAAGCCCCCTTTTTGGTATGCCACGCCCTTCAAAAAAGCCACACCACTCCAACCTAACTGCATAACTGCTTTGGAAAAAGCCAGGTAGATGCCCTTATAGCCAGGTAGTAGCTCCCCATAACCAGGTAGTGCCCCTTACAGGCCGGTAGATGCCCCCTTGTAGCCAAGTAGATGCCCCCTCTGTAGCCAGGTAGAGCCAAATTTGTAGCCGGTAGATGCCCCCCTTTGTTAGCCAGGTAGGTGCCCCCCATTGTTACCAGGTAGGTGCCCCCCATTGTTAGCCAGGTAGGTGCCCCGAGTGTTCGCCAGGTAGGTGCCCCCATTGTCCGCCAGGTAGGTGCCCCCATCTGTTTGCCAGGTAGTGGCCCCCTCTGTTTGCCAGGGGGAGTGCCCCCATTGTTTGCCAGGAGTGCCCCCATTGTTTGCCAGGGGAGTGCCCCCTCTGTTAGCCAGGTAGTGCCCCCTCTGTTAGCCAGGTAGTGCCCCCATCTGTTAGCCAGGTATGGGGCCCCCATCTGTTAGCCAGGTTAGTGCCCCCTGTTTGCCAGGTGTGTCCCCTCTGTTGCCAGGTAGTGCCCCCTTGTGCCAGGTAGTTTCCCCCTCTGTTGCCAGGTAGTGCCCCCATCTGTTAGCCAAGGTAGTGCCCCCTTTGTTGCCCCGGTAGTGCCCCCTCTGTTGCCAGGTAGATGTCCCCTCTGTTGCCAGGTAGTGCCCCCTCTGTTAGCCAGTAGTGCCCCCTCTGTTAGCCCGGTGAGCCCCCATCTGTTAGCCAGGTAGTGCCCCATCTGTTAGCCAGGTAGTTGCCCCCTCTGTTGGGCCCGGGAGTGGCCCCCTCTGTTGCCAGGTAGTGCCCCTTTGTTGCCAGGTAGTGCCCCCTCTGTTGCCTGGTTTTGGCCCCTCTGTTAGCCAGGTAGTGCCCCCAAACTGTTAGCCAGGTAGTGCCCCCATCTGTTAGCCAGGTAGTGCCCCCCATCACTTGTTGCCCCCCCCAAAGTCTAGTGCCCCCTCTGTTGCCAGTAGTGCCCCCTCTGTTGCCAGGTAGTTGCCCTCTCTGTTAGCCAGGTAGAGCCCCCTAAAGCTAATAAAATTAAATAATAAAATCACTTACCTTACCTGGCTCCTGCATCGTGCCGCGATCCCAGACCGATCTCCCTTCACGGCGCAGGGGAAGTTACAGGACCAAGCCGCGCGCACTACGCCCCTGCAGCCCGACCGCGGCGTCACTTCCCCCTGCGCCGTTGACACGCTGTTATAGTACGAGGCTCAAACACACCGGCAGCCGTACAAACATGGAGAGTAGGGAGGAAGGGAGCGAGATTGCCCTCCTGCCTCCTCCCCGCACAGTGGGTAGAACCGCGGAAGCAGGTGATAAATTGAAAAAAATTACTTATATATGAGGGAAGATCCAGGTTTACACCCATCTTTTTATGTAGCCCCTAAGGTCCATAAAAATCAATTTCCACCTAATCTTCGCCCCATTATATCGGGTAATGATTCCTTGAATGAAAGACTCAGCAATTGGGTTGATGGATACCTTCAACCCATAGTTCAGGGCCTTCCAGGTTTCATAAGAGATACTAAATCAGTTTTAAAAATGTTAGCAGGAAAACAATTGGGAAAGGCGAGTCCACTTGATAGCCTGCGAACGTCATTGGATTATACTCTGTGTATTTCCTCCATGACAATGCGCTTTGGTGTGAGTCCATAGCTTTTTTCCCAAACTATAGTGAAATACGAACTAGAACCTGCAGGAATTCCGTTTACTTTTGGCGATACGAAACATCTATTGAAATGTAACTTTTTCAATTTGAGCAATCTTACTACCTTCAAATTAGTGGCGGATGCCCACCCGATGGGACAGCTCTACTTCGCCGTCGCTAGCAAACATCACTTGCGTGCCTTCGGGAGCACCACGCCATCATGATGTTCATAACCCGTATATGGATTCATATCCTTTGGTATGGGCGCTAACATATCTCGACAGACCTCTGGCTCATCATTAGGGTTCGCGATTAGCGCTCATACAGCCCTTTTTGGAATATTCTCAATAATAAATCACTGTAACTTACGTTTCACAGGCAAATTGGATAGATCATGATGCCATACCTTCTAGATCTCTACCTATGGGGATGTAGAGAGAACTGGGAGATTATCAAACCACTCTATTTCGTAAAACAAATTCAGGCAACACCATTTTTTAAAGCAAACAGCTGTCATGCCTAGTAACACGAACCAAAAAGAAAACTACCACCAGGGCTATCACCATATGGAGAGTTTTATACAGGCAAAAAGGGATATGCACGCTTAGAAAAAGATTATAAGAACAGTAACAGAACGACATTGAAGATTGACTGACCCAGAGGGGTTCCAAAAGAAAGATATAGAGAAAGGGGCAAAGAAAAGTTGGCGGATAAGACAGCAAGCCGCCCGCAACACAGATGTTGTTGAAGGAAGACAACAAAACATACTAATAAATTTTTCAGAACAAGACAACAACCTGTTTTTTTTCTACTAGTATAAGAGCAAAGACTTCTAATCAAAACAAACGATATCTTCACAGAAAAAATATTAATATCTTACGCCAAGATGAGACATTAGCCACTATTTTAAGAACAAGGGCGACACTAGTATCCCAAAGAAGGGAAAAACAATAGGCAATATATCATTTCTCCAGTGCGTTTACAAATAATAATCAATAACGGGAAAAATGTGGTTCACACAAAAGGGATTTTTTAAATGTTGCTGTACCAAGATTTGTAATACTTGTACAGAAAGGTCCGTACCCACCAAAGAATTTTCTAGGTCTGACAGTAACAACAATATATATGAGATAAGACAATTTATAATTGCAATAGCCATTCACTGCATATACGTTATTTATTGCACACAAGGTAATGTCAAAATACGTTGGCGCAGTACAATTAGGAAAAATAAAGACTAGAACGATCTGAGAACACATATCTAGCATTAAACAAGAATACTGGTCAAACATCTGTGGCGGCCAAGCCTTTATAGAACAACATTCAGGGTGGATACTTCCAGTTTTACGTTCTACATATGCTATAGAACATATACCTTGCCCTGTACAGAGGGGAACTGACTAGATGCATTAGGCAAAAGGAGCCTTTTGCGGAATACTAAAACTTGACACTATATAGACGCTGCGGGATTAAATTACGCAACAGATACGCTTTTCATATACTGACACAATATGTATAAATATGCTACATACAAATACCATTAGTTTACAATCTTCTATATAGTGTTTAAATATATTGAATTGTATGAGTTATCTATCATGCCCATCAGTACCGCTAGGTGGACACATTCGTGATTTAGCATTCAGAATTGATTGGTTTTAAGTTTATTTTAAATAGACAGACATGATAGAACCCATCAACACAGTGAGCAAGAGGGCAAAACGCCCGAAACAGCGTCTGAAGTTAGCCGCAGTGGTATGAGTTATCTTGCCCAAAGTGCCTGTATTTTACTTTTTCTACAATAAAGATTCCATATCCAACTTGCCTTCCGAGCTGTGGATCTCTTTGAGGTATCAGCTTTTCTCTGCATACCCGATTTCCTGTGACGTCTCTGTATTGTTGTATCCCGCCCGCCGGGCCGGCGGTGAGCTCTGAGAAAGCAAGAGAACGGAACTAAATACTAGCGAATTTTCAGCGCAACAATACAAGCAAAGCACCAGTGGAGCGGTGAACTGTTTCTTCTAATTCAATGTATTAGTATTCAAATAGGCACTCATCAGTTATTCACCAGCGGCAATTAATATCTAACGCATTTGAAATATCGCATATATCTCTACAGCACATGTTTCACGGCGCAAACCTCACCACGCTATCACTGCCTTAATCACCTAGCATGCTACCAGAACGCCAAGCCAAGCTGGCAGCGGTATTCGACCAGCAACATGCACCTACTGAGCAGACCCATGAGTGGAAACAATTATTCATACAGCTAGAAAAACTACAAATAGAAGAACTAAAAACTGTGGGTAACCAACAAACCCGTCACACATATCATATAGGAAATAGTACCACGAGGTCTCCGCAATTAAAAAAAAGACCCCTTCTTTGTGAGACAACATGACACAACATTTATGATTACATGAATAAAATTCTACTGATTGCTCCTTATGCACTTATACCAACTGATCAATTGAATATGAGACCTGAAAGTTTACAAGAAGTAGAATATTAACATCAAAAAGAATCAAGAAACTCAAAGTGCTAACATCTACAAAGACATTATAGAGTTTGAGGAAGCACAAAAACAACTAAAAGAAACAGTAGATAAAGTGGAAAAAATAATTATGGAAAATAAAAAAAGAAAATATTCCCGAGATGTAGAGGACTATAATAATAACAGGGTCTACACCTGGACTAAAGAAAGACGGGGCTTTTCATACTCCAAATCTAATCCTAAGAAAAGACGCAACCCGAAATAGAAGAAATGTCAGCTTTTGGATCTTGACAAGTGCAGATAGTAGTCATACTGCAGTGATACTCGGACAACAGACGGTAAAACTTTCAAAGAAGAATCAGTCCCCAAAAGACAGGAAAAACAACAGTCAAAAAACGGGAAAACAAATGCAAAAATAGACAGTATTGCACAACGCAAGCCCACAAGAACTGTAACTCAAAACAAAGGAATAAACAGAAGAATAGAAGAGGACATGCAAGTTGTGGTGACTTACTCACGACGTTCTAACGCAACCGCAACTTGAAAGTGTTAATCAGGGATTGAATTTTGCTCCCACATACATTTTCTTTTTGAACTATTTGATACGTTTATGGACATCAATAAAATTTGTGAGGTTGCTTACCATCAAAACAATAGTTCTTAGATCTGATGGATATTCATAAAAGAACATAGAGAACAGCAGAACAAGTACAACACATTAGATCTAGATCAATCTAAGAATCTCCTCTCATCTTAAGGAACAAATAACCCTTAAAACACTGCAGGAGTTTTATAGGAAAAGCAGGTATAGAGAGAAGAAATTTTTGGAGCCCGACGTCCAGCACCACGTGCCTAACCCCCCAATTCTACCCATAAAGACCAGATTCCAGCTTAGAAAGCATTTCAAAACAGCTATGAACAGGGAATCTTGTAGCTATTTTCAAAATAAGAAATTAAAATTACATCTAAACGACAGATGAACAAAATAATTTTAACACAACCACAAATGAAAAGTCTATAACAAGAATTAAAAAATAGGAATGATCTGGTTATCAACGGCTGATAAGGGGGGGGCGGTGGTGTGGAGCGAACGCCGCCTCATGTAAAACAAGTACACAAAATTCTAGATGACTGTACTACTTACCGAAAGCTAACAGAAAATCCGACTAAAAGTTTTCAAAAAAAATTGGGAACAGTGTTACAGGAAGGAATGGGTCTGGGGATACTTAATGAAAAATTGAAAAATTACTTATATAAGGAAGATCCAGTGACACCCATTTTTTATGGTACCCCTAAGGTCCATAAAAATCAATTTCCACCCAATCTTCGCCCCATTATATCGGGTAATGATTCCCTGAATGAAGACTCAGCAATTGGGTTGATGGATACCTTCAACCCATAGTTCAGGGCCTTCCAGGTTTCATAAGAGATACTAAATCAGTTTTAAAAATGTTAGCAGGAAAACAATGGGAAAGGGAGTACACTTGGATTACCTGCGACGTCATTGGATTATACTCGTGTATTCCTCAATGACATTTGCTCTAGGTTACCATAGCTTTTTTCCTCAAAATATAAGGGAACATACACGAACAAGACAACCTGCAGGAATTTCTTACTTTTGCGATAGGAACATCTATTGAACATTAACTTTTTCAATCTTGACATCTTACTACCTGTCAATTAGTGGGTGCCACGGTCCCCGATGGGAGCGCTACTTTTCTTTCGCCGTCGCTAGCAAACATCACTAGTGGCGGTGGGTGGGGAAGCACCACGCCACTATGAAGTTTAATAACCCGTATATGTGTCATATCCTTTGTAACATAGGGCGCTACACTCGACGACCGTCCTTCATCATTTGGTGTCGCGATGTAGCCTCATAGACAGCCCTTTTTTGGAATATCTCATAATAATCACTGTAACTTACGTTTCACAGGCAAATTGGGTAGAGCATGCATTTCCTTTCTAGATATCTACCTATGGGGGATGTAGAGACTGGAGGATTATAACCACACGTCTATTTTCGTAAAACAAATTTCAGCACACCATTTTAAAAGCAAACAGCTGTCATGGCTAGTAACACCACCAGGGCTATCCCCTATGGAGATTTAAACGTGCAAAAACAGGGATATGCACCTTAGAAAAAGATGTATAAGACAAGTACAGAACGACATTCGGAAGATAGACTGACATAAGAGGGGTTTACCAAAAAGAAAGATATAGAGAAGCCGATAGTAAAAGTGGTCGGATAAGACACAACAGATGTTGTTGAAGGAAGACAACAAAACACTAATAAATTTCAGAACAAGGACACAAACTATCCCCTAGTTTTTTCTACTAAGTATAGCAAAGATTCAAACAAAATTCAAACATATCTTCAAGAAAAAAAATATTAATATCATTACTCCAAGATGAGACATTAGAGCCACAATTTAGAACAAGGGAACCCACTAGTTATCCCAAAGAAGGGAAAACATTAGGCAATATCATTTCTCCCAGTGCGTTTACAAATAAAAGTCAATACGGCGTAACAATGTCTGTTCACACAAAAGGGATTTTTAAATGGCTGGTACCTAGATGTAATACTTTAGAAATGGCCCGTACCACCAAAATTTTTTCTGACATTAAAAACATCAAAAGATATGAGATAAGACAATTTATAAATTGCAATAGCCATCACTGCATATACGTTTTTATTGCACACAATGTAAAGTCAAATACGTGGCAGTACAATTAGGAAAATAAAGACTAGAATCATGGAACACAATTCTACATTAAAAAGAATACTGTCAAACATCTGGGCGGCCAGCACTTTAATATAACAACAACAGGGGGATACTTATTTCCAGTTTCAAGTCTATGCTATAGAACAAATACCTTGAGCCCTTACGAGGGGAAGACTGGACTAGAGACATTATCGCAAAAGGAAGCCCTTTATGAATACTAAAATTACATGACACTGAGAAGACCTGCGGGATTAATTATCGCACGAGATAGCCGCTTTTACATATACTGACACATATGTTAAAATATGACCACATACAAAACCATTAGTCTTTACAATCTTCTATATAGTGGTTTAAATAGTATTGATTCTGTAATGAGTTATCTAATCATCCCATCAGTTATCCGCTAGGTGACCATGTGATTAGGCTTCTGAATTGATTGGGATTTAGAGTTAATTTAATAGACAGACTATGGGAACAATCAACACCAGTGGGCAAAGGCGCAAAACGCCCGAACGTAGCGTACCTGAAGTTTAGCCAGTGGTAGAGGTTTGCTGCCCATGTGCCTTTTATTTTACTTTTTCCTCATAAAGAATTCCATATACAACCTTGGCTTCCGAGCTGTGGATCTCTTTAGATGTATCAGCTGTTCTCTAAGCATACCCGGTTTTCCCGTTCCTGACGTCTTCTGTTATGTGTATCCCGCCAGGCCGGCGGTGAGCGTCTGAGAGCAAGCAAGAGAAGGGACATAGCGAATTTCAAGCGCAACATATCAAAGCAAGCCCGTGGAGGTGAGACTGTTTTTCTTCTATTCATGTATTAAGTGCCCTATAGCCAGGTAGTAGCCCCCATAACAGTATTCCTCACCCTTACAGGCCGGTGTAGATGCCGCCCTGTAGCCAAGTAGATGCGCCCTCTGTAGCCATGTAGAGCCAAAAATTGTAGCCATGGTAGTATGCGCCCCCCTTAGGTAGCCAGGTAGGATGCCCCCCATTGTTTAGCCAGGTAAGGTGCCCCTCCCGGCATGTTAGCCAGGTATTGCCTCCATTGTTAAGCCATGTAGTGCCGCCCATTGCAGCCAGTAGGCTGCCAACCCATCTGTTTGCCAGGTAGTGCCCCATCTGTTTGCCAGGGAGTGCCACCCATTGTTTGCCAGGTAGTGCCCCCATTGTTTGCCAGGTAGTGCCCCCTCTGTTAGCCAGGTGATGCCCCCTCTGTTAGCCAGGTAGTGCCCCCATAGGTATCCAGGTTTGGCCCCCATCTGTTAGCCAGGTAGTGCCCCCATCTGTTAGCCCAGGTAGTGCCCCCTCTGTTGCCAGGAAAGGGGTCCCCTCTGTTGCCAGTAGTGCCCCCTCTGTTGCCAGGTAGTGCCCCTCTGTTAGCCAGGTAGTGCCCCCATCTTTTTAGCCAGGTAGTTGCCCCCTTTGTTGCCGGGTAGTGCCCCCTCTGATGCCAGGTAGATGTCCCCTCTTTTTGCCAGTATGCCCCCTCTGTAGCCAGGTATGCCCCCTCTGTTACCAGGTAGTGCCCCCATCTGTTTAGCCCCAGGTGGGTGCCCCCTCTGTTGCCGGGTTTAGTGCCCCCTTGTTGCCAGGTATAGTTGCCCCCCTCTGTTGCCAGGTAGTGCCCCCTCTGTTAGCCAGGTAGGGCCCCCATCTGTTAGCCAGGTAGTGCCCCCATCTGTTAGCCAGGTAGTGCCCCCATCTGTTTGGCCCAGGTAGTGCCCCCTCGTTGCCAGGTAGTGCCCCCTCTTTTGCCAGGTATTTTGCCCTCTCTTTTAGCCAGGTAGCGCCCCCTAAAGCTAATAAAAATTAAATAAAAAAAATCCACTTACCTTACGGGCTCCTGCAGCGTGGCCGCTCCCGACCGATCTCTTCAGCGCGCAGGGGAAGTGAGAGCAGGGCCCCGCGTCACTCCCCTGCAGCCGCGCGTCACTTCCCCTGCGCCGTTGACCTGTAATACGGCGCACACACCGCGCCGTAAAATACAGGAAAAGGAGGGAGGAGGGAGCGATCCCTCCTGCCCCCCCCCCCCCGCACAGTGAGACCGCGGGGGGGTGAGCGGCCGCTGCGGCCGCTGCACCCCCTGTAGGACGGTCCCGAGGGCGCAAGAGTAGCGCACCAGCGCCCACTCTTGCGCCGCTGTAATTTAAAGGACCCCCGCCGCCTGCAGCGGCGGGAGGGAAAGCCAACTCCCCCGGGAGGGCGGGAGGGGACCCCAAATAGCGGGACCCCCCCGCCAAAAACGGGAGAGTTGGGATGTATGACTATAACTTGTTATATTATTACATCTAGAAATGTATGCAGACCCTTCTCCTGAATCCTAGTCACTATAACTTGTTATATTACATCTAGAAATTTATCCAGACCCTTCTTGAACTCGGTTATTGAATTCACCATGACCCGTCCCCCCTGGCAGAGAGTTCCACAGTCTCACTGCTCTTTCAGTAAAGAATCCCTTTCTATGTTTATGTAGAAACTTTCTTTCCTCAAGACGTAGAGGATGCCCCCTTGTTCAGATACAGCCTGTGTATAAATAAATCTTGGAGAGATCTCTATATTGGCCCTTAAATATTTTTAAAAATATTTATTATGTCCCCCCGAAGCCGTCTTTTCTCTAAACTAAATAAACCCAATCTTGGGAATCTTTTTTGGTATTGTAGTCCACCCAGTCCTTTTATTATTTTTGTTGCCCGCCTATGTACCTGTTCAAGCTCTACAATTCTTTCCTGTGCACTGGGGCCCAAAACTGTCCCCAATATTCCATGTGTGGTCTAACCAAATGACTTGTAAAAATGGGGGAATAATGTTCTCATCATGTGCATCTATGCCCCTTTTAATGCAACCCCCCTGGTCCTTTTGCTTTTGGCTGCTGCTCCTGACACTGCTGCTACAATTAAATTTACTGTCCCCCCAGGGTTCCCAAGTCCTTCTCCATGTCACTTTTACCCCCTGTTTTTTCCATTAACATGTAATCAGTAAGGATTTCTCTTCCCCATGTTCATAAAACCTTGCATTTATCAGTGTTAAACCTCATCTGCCATTTCCCTGCCCAGGCCTCCAACTTATCCAGATCCCTTTGTAATAACACATTATCCTCCATTGTTTGGATTTCTTTACAGAGCTTAGTATCATCTGCAAAGATCGATATCTACGTGCAATCCCTGTGAAGATCATTAAATGAAAATGTTAAAGAGGATAGGGCCCAATACTGACCCTTGTGGTACCCCACTAGTAACAGCGATCCAGTCTGAGTATGTACCGTTAATTACCACCCTTTGTTTTCTGTCAGTGAGCCAGTTGCTTACCCACTTGCACACAATTTTCCCCCCAGACCAAGCATTCTCATTTTATTTCCCAAACCCTTTTTAAATGTGGAACAGTATCAAATGCTTTAGAAAAATCCAAATATATGACATCCAGTGCCTCACCCCGATCCAGTCTGGAACTAACCTCCTCATAGAAGCTGATGAGATTAGTGTGACAGGACCGATTCTTCATAAGCCCATGCAGGAACGGCGTTATACATTTATTTAGGTTTATTGGCAACATCTGAGTTAATTAGAGACACAGCTGTGGATGTATTTTATAGCACACCAGAAACACACTGCTTCTGTGTGTAACATCATGGGAAAGTCACACCGCTTCTGTGTGTAACATTATGGGAAAGGCTAAAGAAATCAGCCAAGATATCAGGAAGAGAATTGTGGGCTTGCACAAGTGTGGATCATCCTTGGCTGCAATTTCCAGATACCTGAAGGTGCCTCGTTCATCTGTACAAACAATTATGTGCAATGACAAACAAGATGGGAATGTTTCAACTGTACATATAGTAGATAGATGATAGAGATAGAGTCAGATCCCGGCTGTGGTGCCCAGATGTTAGTACTTGCTCTTTATGTTATGCTTGGGGTGGACGCCCATCATGTGGAAACATACAGAGCACAGAATGAAAAATGCTTAGGACAGTGAAACCCAGAGAAAGAAATCTGACATGAGACAGATTAGATAGATAAAATAGATAGAAAATATGGATAGATATGATATACAAAGAGTTAGTTGCATGAATAGGTAGATAGGGGAAGGGATAGATACTGTAGATAAGAGCTTGGGGGCAGCAAAATGTGGAAAATGAAACCTGACATGAAATTGATACCTAGATAAATAGATATAACATAGGAAGAAAGACTTTCCAGATATATGGATGGATAGATAGATATGAGATAGATAGATAGATAGATAGATATGAGATAGATAGAGAGATAGATATGAGATAGATAGATAGATAGATAGATAGATAGATAGATATGGGATAGACAGATAGATAGATAGTTAGATAGATAGATAGATATGGGGTAGAATAGATAGATAATAGAGATAGATATAGATATGGGTAGATTAATGAGATAGATAGATAGATAGATATGGGATAGATACATATGAGATAGATAGATAGATAGATATGGGATATATAGATATGGGATAGATAGCTAGATAGATAGATATGGGATAGATAGATAGATAGATAGATACAGTAGATAGATAGATAGATAGATAGATAGATAGATATGGGATAGATAGATAGATATGGGATAGATAGATAGATAGATATGTGTGATAGATAGATAGATAGATAGATAGATAGATATGAATAGATGATAGATAGATTAGTAGATAATGAGATAGATAGATAGATAGATAGATATAGATATGAGATAGATAGATAGATAGATAGATAGATATGGGATAGATAGATATGGGATAGATAGATAAAACAAAAACTGATCAGCACATCCATTTTGAAGAATTAACGAATAGGTGCACACTGTTGTGGCAGTCAAAAGCTATGCAAACACAATACAATATCAGCAGCACTCTATAAGCACTAAAATGGTCAAAAAGGACATAAGAATAGATAGATAGATAGATAGATAGATAGATAGATAGATAGATAGATAGATAGATAGAAAGATATGAGATAGATAGATATGAGATAGATAATATAGATAGAAAAGGGATTAGATAGATAGATAGGATAGATAATATGGTATAGATATATAGATATTAAAGATAGATAGATAGAGATATGGGATAGATAGATATGAGATAGATAGATAGATATAAAGATAATAGATAGATAGATAGATAGATATGAGATAATGATAGATAGATAGATAAGATAGATAGATAGATATAGATAGATAGATAAAATATGATTAGACGATATATATAAATAGATAGATAGAATAGATAGATAGATAGATAGATAGATAGATAGATAGATATGAGATAGATAGATAGATAGATAGATAGATAGATATGGGATAGATAGATATGAGATAGATATGAGATAGATAGATATGGGATAGGTAGATAGATAGATAGATAGATAGATAGATAGATAGATAGATAGATAGATAGATAGATAGATAGATAGATATGAGATAGATATGAGATAGATAGATAGACAGACTGCCCGGGTATGGGAGGGTTGGGGTATAGCAGCTAGGAATACATTGTGCTGGCAGTTCTTAGGTGTGTGGCCGCCATTCTTCCTATTCACATCCTGTGGTTCCAGTGGAGTGATATAGGGTTATATCTATATGTGACTATACAGGGGATGTATCACAGTGACTATAGGACGGATCTCTCAGGTGGTGGAGGGGGACGGGGACTGGTAATTGCACTTCATCTCCTCGGGCGGCTCTGGGGCCGGGTAATGAGGCTCTGATTGTACATCTCGGGGGTAATCTGGAGGCTGATTGCTGTATCACCTCATCTATCCCGGGCTGAGCTGTGTGTACAGGGGAGACGCTGGGTGAAGAGTCATTCACACTGGATAAGTGACCTCTGATGACAAGTCCTCCCGCCTCATCCTCTCTATTTATAGTCCATCATAGCCTGAAACCAGATCACAGGGTATCACTAAGTGCAGCATGAACCTCCTGATAGGAGCCGGCAGCTCCTCACTAACAACTTACAATATAGAACATTACTACTCTGCAGAATTCTACTCAGGTAACATATTCTACTCCAGTTACAGCCAGAGCTGTATCCAAACTTAATTTTTTTTTAATGTTGAGCCCTGCTGGATTGCTGAAGTTACAGAACATATAGTGGAAGAAGTTTTTTTTCCCGACTCACTGAGTCATTAGAAATCAAAAGGGATATTAGCCAAGCCAATATCTGCATACAGCTGTTTCGGGGCTTGCCCTTCATCAGTGTAAGCAGAGTTTACTTTCTGGCTGGGAGGCAATGAGTGGCTCAGAAAAGGGAATGTCACTCCTTAGTCTCCCATATAGGTGTGTGGAGTTTTAAATTGCCTTTTTGCCCTCCAATAAGCATCTGCATATCACAATCACAAGGCATTATAGGAAAGGAGCTGAGAAGGTCAATCTCATTATATTGCATGTAACAAATCCTCAATTTGCTTCCGACTCACTGAATCATTATAAAGCAAAAGGGATATTAGCCAAGACAGTATCACTCATCTGCATACAGCTGTTTTGGGGTTTTACCCCTCATCATTGCAGAGCAGAGTTTACTGACTGGTTGGGTGGGAGGCAATGAGTTAGAGTGGCACAGAATAGGGAATGGCTCTCCTTGGGGATAGCACCATATAGGTGTGTGGAATTTTGAATTGCCTTTTTGCCCTCCACTAAGCATCTGCATCTCACAAGGCATTATGGGAAAGGGGCTGAGAAGCTCAAGGACCCTCTATTGGATGTAACATATCCTCAATTTGCTTCTGAATCACTGGATTATTAGACAGCAAAAGGGATATTAGCCAAGCCAGTATCACCCATCTGCATACAGCTGTTTTGGGGTTTTACCCCTCATCATTGCAGAGCTGAGTTTACTGAGTGGATGGGTGGGAGGCAATGAGTTAGAGGGGCACAGAATAGGGAATGGCTCTCCTTGGGGATAGCACCATATAGGTGTGTGGAATTTTGAATTGCCTTTTTGCCCTCCACTAAGCATCTGCATCTCACAAGGCATTATGGGAAAGGGGCTGAGAAGCTCAAGGACCCTCTATTGGATGTAACATATCCTCAATTTGCTTCTGATTCACTGGATTATTAGACAGCAAAAGGGATATTAGCCAAGCCAGTATCACCCATCTGCATACAGCTGTTTTGGGGTTTGCCCCTCATCAGTGCAGAACAGAGTTTACTGGCTGGCTGAGTGGGAGGCAATAAGTGGCTCAGAAAGGGGAAGATCTATCCTTGGGGAGAGCATCATATAGGTGTGTGGAGTTATGAATTGCCTTTTTGCCCTCCACTAAGCATTTGTATATCACAAGGCATTAAGGGAGAGGAGCTGAGAAGCTCAAGCATCTTCTATTGGATGTAACAAATCCTCAATTTGCTTCCGACTCACTGAATCATTAGAAAGCAAAAGGGATATTAGCCAAGTCAGCATCACTCATCTGGATACAGCTGTTTCGGGGTTTTGCCCCTCATCAGTGCAGAGCAGAGTTTACTGACTGGCTGGGTGGGAGGCAATCAGTGGCTCAGAAAAGGGAATGTCTCTCCTTAGGGAGAGCACCATATAGGTGTGTGGAGTTTTGAATTGCCTTTTTGCCCTCCACTAAGCATTTGCATATCACAAGGCATTTTGGGAAAGGAGCTGAGAAGCTCAAGCGCACTCTATTGGATGTAACAAATCCTCAATTTGCTTCCGATTCACTGAATCATTAGAAAGCAAAAGGGATATTAGCACAGCCAGTATCACTCATCTGCATACAACTGTTTCGGGGTTTTGCCCCTCATCAGTGCAGAATTGGGGACTTACAGAAGGACGGCACGGCAGACAAGGGCACAGAAGGAGATGGGTGGATAAATGACCTAACCTGTCCCTAAATCTAACCCTAAAACCAGACACCACATGCCCTATCCTAGCCCTGACAATATCCTTACCACTGTCCCTCCCTATGCTGACCCTACCCAAATAGCTCAAACAATTAAAGAGAGCTCAGAAATATAAAACACTGCACGACTGATACAGGACGAAACAAAAGCAACAGAGAACTAAAGATAAACAGGGAACTAAGGCTAAGTCTACACTGCACTGAAGACTGGGACACACTCCGAAACAGCTGTCTGTGGATGGGTAACTGGCTTGGCTTTAATCCTCCAGGCATGTTTAAAAGCTCAGCGAATTTGCTGTAACTTTAATGAATGCGGAGTCCTAGTTCTTTTGCCTTGAGCTTATCTCAGTATATTTATACATATTATCCTGCTGCTCTAGGGTAGTTTAGGAATTTGTGCAGATTATCCTTGGTGGTCCAGGGTAGTTTAGTGGTTCATACATATTACCCCTAGTGGTCTAGGGTAATTAAGGGGTAAAACATATTGATCATGTGATCTGGGGTAATTTAGGGGTTTATACATGTTATTCTCGATGATTTAGAATAGTTTAAAGGGTTAAAACACTTATCTTGCGGGGTCTACAGTAGTTGAAAGATTTATCCATATTACCCATCATGCCTTTGGGCATAATTGATGTTTATACATATTATTCATGGTGCTCTGGGTTAGTTTAGGACTTCATGCAGATGATCCCTGGTGGTCTAGGGTAGTTTACTGCTTCATACATATAAGACCTGGTTGTCTCTGGTAGTTTTGGGGTTTATACATAGTATCCCTGGTGGTCTAGGGTAATTAAGGGATAATGTTGTCTAGAGTATCTTAAGTGTTTATACATATTATTTATGGTGTGGTTTAATGGTTCATATATGTTGCCCTTGGTTGTCTAGGGTCTTTGGGGGGTTTCTACATATTCTCCCTGATGGTCTAGTGTTGTCTACAGTACCTTAAGTGTTTCTACATATTCTCCCTGATGGTCTAGTGTTGTCTACAGTACCTTAAGTGTTTATACATATTATCCCTGGTGGTCTTGTGTTGTCTATAGTAACTTAAGTGTTTATACATATTATCCCTGGTGGTCTAGTGTTGTCTACAGTACCTTAAGTGTTTATACATATTATCCCTGGTGGTCTAGTGTTGTCTACAGTACCTTAAGTGTTTATACATATTATCCCTGGTGGTCTAGTGTTGTCTAGAGTATCTTAAGTGTTTATACATATTATCCCTGGTGGTCTAGTGTTGTCTAGAGTATCTTAAGTGTTTATACATATTATTTATGGTCTAGAGTATCTTAAGTGTTTATACATATTCTCCCTGATGGTTTAGTGTTGTCTACAGTACCTTAATTGTTTATACATATTATCCCTGGTGGTCTAGTGTTGTCTACAGTACCTTAAGTGTTTATACATATTATCCCTGGTGGTCTAGTGTTGTCTAGAGTATCTTAAGTGTTTATACATATTATCCCTGGTGGTCTAGTGTTGTCTAGAGTATCTTAAGTGTTTATACATATTATTTATGGTCTAGAGTATCTTAAGTGTTTATACATATTATTTATGGTGTGGTTTAGTGGTTCATATATGTTGCCCTTGGTTGTCTTGGGTATTTTGGGGGTTTATACATATTATCCCTGGTGGTCTAGTGTTATCTACAGTACCTTAAGTGTTCATACATATTATCCCTGGTGGTCTAGTGTTGTCTAGAGTATTTAAAGTGTTTATATATATTATTCATGGTGTTCCAGAGAAGTTTAGCGGTTCATATATGTAGTCCTTGTGTAACGGCTGGGTAGTGGATCCTCTGGACCACCGCAAGCGATGATAGCTAAGCCACGCCAGGGAACGGAATCTAAGTAGCCCCCCCGGTTTTCACCAGAGCCCGCCGCAAAGCGGGATGGACTTGCTGCGGCGTGAGGCTACCAGGTGGTCTAGTGTTGTCTAGAGTATCTTAAGTGTTTATACATATTATCCCTGGTGGTCTAGTGTTGTCTACAGTACCTTAAGTGTTTATACATATTATTCCTGGTGGTCTAGTGTTGTTTAGAGTACCTTAAGTGTTTATACATATTATCCCTGGTGGTCTAGTATTGTCTAGAGTATCTTAAGTGTTTATACATATTATCCCTGGTGGTCTAGTGTTGTCTACAGTACCTTAAGTGTTTATACATATTATTCCTGGTGGTCTAGTGTTGTCTAGAGTATCTTAAGTGTTTATACATATTATCCCTGGTGGGCTATACATATTATTCCTGGTGGTCTAGTGTTGTTTAGAGTATCTTAAGTGTTTATACATATTATCCCTGGTGGGCTAGTGTTGTCTACAGTACCTTAAGTGTTTATACATATTATCCCTGGTGGTCTAGTGTTGTCCAGAGTATCTTAAGTGTTTATACATATTATCCCTGGTGGGCTAGTGTTGTCTACAGTACCTCAAGTGTTTATACATATTAGCCCTGGTGGTCTAGTGTTGTCTATAGTACCTTAAGTGTTTATACATATTATCCCTGGTGGTCTAGTGTTGTCTATAGTAACTTAAGTGTTTATACATATTATCCCTGGTGGTCTAGTGTTGTCTAGAGAATCTTAAGTGTTTATACATATTCTCCCTGGTGGTCTAGTGTTGTCTACAGTACCTTAAGTGTTTATACATATTATTCCTGGTGGTCTAGTGTTGTCTAAAGTACCTTAAGTGTTTATACATATTATTCCTGGTGGTCTAGTGTTGTCTAGAGTATCTTAAGTGTTTATACATATTATCCCTGGTGGTCTAGTGTTGTCTAGAGAATCTTAAGTGTTTATACATATTATCCCTGGTGGTCTAGTGTTGTCTACAGTACCTTAAGTGTTTATACATATTATCCCTGGTGGTCTAGTGTTGTCTAGAGTATCTTAAGTGTTTATACATATTAGCCCTGGTGGTCTAGTGTTGTCTACAGTACCTTAAGTGTTTATACATATTATTCCTGGTGGTCTAGTGTTGTCTAGAGTATCTTAAGTGTTTATACATATTATCCCTGGTGGTCTAGTGTTGTCTACAGTACCTTAAGTGTTTATACATATTATCCCTGGTGGTCTAGTGTTGTCCAGAGTATCTTAAGTGTTTATACATATTATCCCTGGTGGGCTAGTGTTGTCTACAGTACCTCAAGTGTTTATACATATTATCCCTGGTGGTCTAGTGTTGTCTAGAGTATCTTAAGTATTTATACATATTATCCCTGGTGGTCTAGTGTTGTCTACAGTACCTTAAGTGTTTATACATATTATTCCTGGTGGTCTAGTGTGGTCTAGAGTATCTTAAGTGTTTATACATATTATCCCTGGTGGTCTAGTGTTGTCTAGAGAATCTTAAGTGTTTATACATATTATCCCTGGTGGTCTAGTGTTGTCTACAGTACCTTAAGTGTTTATACATATTATTCCTGGTGGTCTAGTGTTGTCTACAGTACCTTAAGTGTTTATACATATTATCCCTGGTGGTCTAGTGTTGTCTAGAGTATCTTAAGTGTTTATACATATTATCCCTGGTGGTCTAGTGTCGTCTAGAGAATCTTAAGTGTCTATACATATTAGCCCTGGTGGTCTAGTGTTGTCTACAGTACCCTAAGTGTTTATACATATTAGCCCTGGTGGTCTAGTGTTGTCTACAGTACCTTAAGTGTTTATACATATTATCCCTGGTGGTCTAGTGTTGTCTAGAGAATCTTAAGTGTTTATACATATTATTCCTGGTGGTCTAGTGTTGTCTAGAGAATCTTAAGTGTTTATACATATTATCCCTGGTGGTATAGTGTTGTATACAGTACCTTAAGTGTTTATACATATTATTCCTGGTGGTCTAGTGTTGTCTACAGTACCTTAAGTGTTTATACATATTATTCCTGGTGGTCTAGTGTTGTCTAGAGTATCTTAAGTGTTTATGCATATTAGCCCTGGTGGTCTAGTGTTGTCTACAGTACCTTAAGTGTTTATACATATTATCCCTGGTGGTCTAGTGTTGTCTAGAATATCTTAAGTGTTTATACATATTATCCCTGGTGGTCTAGTGTTGTCTAGAGAATCTTAAGTGTTTATAGAGATTATGCCGGGTGGTGTAGTGTTGTCTACAGTACCTTAAGTGTTTATACATATTATCCCTGGTGGTCTAGTGTTGTCTACAGTACCTTAAGTGTTTATACATATTATTCCTGGTGGTCTAGTGTTGTCTACAGTACCTTAAGTGTTTATACATATTATCCCTGGTGGTCTAGTGTTGTCTAGAGTATCTTAAGTGTTTATACATATTATTCATGGTTTTCCAGGTGGATCATATCGGTAGACCTTGGTTGTCTTGGGTATTTTAGAGGCTTTATACATATTATCCCTGGTGGTCTAGGTTAAATTCGGAGTTTCAAACCTAAATCCGAAATTTAGGACCACCGTTCCATTAGCGATGGAGAATAGATTGTCCAGGTTTCCTCTTAGTTCAAGAAACACTGGTGCTGCCTTTATGGCTGCTTGTAGATCTGTGGTGGGTTCGGCCACCGGACGCCCTCATTTATGACTTCTCGTAATAAAAAAAACCTTACAGGGGGTCTCCGCCATCCATGGTCTTCAGCAGCCCCAGGGGGAGTCAATATGAGTAGATGATAGCGTGTCCAGTGCTCTATTATATTCATGAACATAAGAGTGTCACGTATCTCCCACTCCTTGAAGGAAACTTCTTAAACACTTAACTTTTCTTCCCTCAAAAAAGAAATATCTCCCCGCCCCCGGCCCCCGGCGTACTATAACTCTGTTACGGTAACAGGTCACATGACGTAGAAATTATACCGCTGTCACTTCAGGTTCTTAAAGCTGCTGTCA
Source organism: Phyllomedusa bahiana (assembly GCA_025379985.1). Classification (NCBI taxonomy): domain Eukaryota; kingdom Metazoa; phylum Chordata; class Amphibia; order Anura; family Hylidae; genus Phyllomedusa; species Phyllomedusa bahiana. The sequence continues at coordinate 12,231 of JAODAL010021162.1, read as the reverse complement.
CTTCTGAGTAGGAGGAAACATTTTTTGCCTACAGATTGGGGAGAAATGTCACACTGTTAACAGCTTGGTTACTGGAGGATTGGAGGTGCACTCACTGAAATACTAGGGTGCTGAAATATACAGTGGGGAAAATAAGTATTGGATACATTGGCGATTTTGCAAGTCGTCCTACATACAAAGAATAGAGAGGTCTGTAAGTTTTATCGTAGGTTCACTTCAACTGTGAGAGAAAGAATCTAAAAAAAAAAATCCAGAAAATCACATTGGATGATTTTTACATAATTATTTTGCATTTTATTGCATGAAATAAGGATTTGATCAATGACCGACCGCCAAGAATTCCGGCTCTTACAGACCTGTGAGCTTTTCTGGAAGAAGTGCTCCTACTCTGCATCCATTACCTGTATTAATTGCATCTGTTTCAACTCGTTACCTGTATAAAAGACACTTGTCCACACAATCACACTCCAACCTCTCCACCATGGCCAGGACCAAAAGCTGTCCAAGGACACCAGGGACACAATTGTAGCCCAGCACAAGGCTGGGATGGGCTCCGGGACAATAGGCAGCAGCTCGGTGAGAAGGTAACTACTGTTGGGGTAATTATTAGAAAATGGAAGAAGCACAAGGTGACTGTGAATCTTCCTCGGTCTTGGGCTCCTGCAAGATCTCGCCTCGTGGGGTAAGGATGATTCGGAGAAAGGTCAGGAATCAGCCCAGGACTACAGGGGAGGACCTGGTCAATGACCTGAATAGAGCTGGGACCACAGTCTCACAGATTACTGTTAGTAACACACTACACCGTCATGGATTAAAATCCTGCAGAGCACACAAGGTCCCCCTGGACGCTCCAGCACATGTCCAGGCCCGAATGAAGTTCAAAAAGAAAACAATAAGGAAATTCTATCCTAGACGGCACATCGAGATAAAAATTAACTTTTATTTAAGAATACTTTAAAACACATATTTACTCTAGTTATATACGAACCGCTCGCAATAGCCTCCTATGCATGAGAGCAATAGCGCAAGATAGCTCTATACATAAAGGATAGGTGTACAGGCTGGGAAAATATCCCAAAGGGATTACTGAGGGTTCTGACCCTATAAAGCCCTAATATATGCTATCAATTCCCGGATACAGCTATGGTACGGCACACCATAGCTGTATCCGGACGCCGTGAGCCATATGCTCCAGTCCTGTCACCACCTCTGAATACCATCTATTGTCGCCTACCAATCATTGTCCCCTGAAGTGGTCCGGGTAGGCACCGAAACATGTTGGGACTTTTTGTTTGAAGTAAGATACTTATTTCAATATTATAATGCTGTGACATACTAGGGCATTGTAGGGCGTGTTTTTGTAGGGGTAGGTTCCTGACGGGATCGTCCTTATCAGGGCGCTATTTTCCCGTAATCAGGCTAGGGAATTGATAGCATATATTAGGGCTTTATAGGGTCAGAACCCTCAGTAATCCCTTTGGGATATTTTCCCAGCCTGTACACCTATCCTTTATGTATAGAGCTATCTTGCGCTATTGCTCTCATGCATAGGAGGCTATTGCGAGCGGTTCGTATATAACTAGAGTAAATATGTGTTTTAAAGTATTCTTAAATAAAAGTTAATTTTTATCTCGATGTGCCATCTAGGATAGAATTTCCTTATTGTTTTCTTTTTGTATTGGCGCCTAGGCTACACTTACCTCCAGTGTTAATAGCAGAGAGGACTCATTCTTTAAACCGAATGAAGTTCACCAATGACCATCTGGATGATCCAGAGGAGGCGGGAGAAGGTCATGTGGTCAGATAACATCAAAATAGAATGTTTTGGTATCAACTACACTCACAGTATTTGGAGGAAGAAGGATGAGAACAGCCCCAAGAACACTGTGAAGCATGCGGGGGACATCATACTTTGGGGGGGCTTTTCTGCAAAGGGGACAGAACGACTGCACCATATTAAAGAGAGGATGGATGGGGCTGTTTATCGCCAGATTTTGGCCAACAACCTCTTACCCTCACTTAGAGCATTGAAGATGCAGTGTGACTGGGTCTGAAACACACAGCCAGGATAACTGAGAAGCAGCTCTATGAGAAGCATTTCGAGGTCCTGGAGTGGTCGAGTCAGTCACCAGACCTGAACCCAATTGAAAATCTTTGGACGGAGCTGAAACTCAATGTAGCCCAGCGACAGCCCCAAAACCTGAAAGATCTGAAGATCTGTATGGAAGAGCGGGCCAAAATCCCTGCTGCAGTGTGTGCAAACTTGGCCAAGAACTACAGGAAACATCTGACCTCTGTAACTGCAAACAAAGGTTTCTGTACCAAATATTAAGTTCTGGTTTTCTATTGTATCAAATACTTATTTCCTGCAATAAAATGCAAATTAATTATTTAAGAATTATCCAATGTGATTTCCTGGATTTTTTTTAGATTCTGTCTTTCACAGTTGAAATGTACCTACGATAAACATTACAGGCCTCTCGATTCTTTGTAGGTGGGAAAACGTGCAAAATCGCCAATGTATCAAATACTTATTTTCCCCACTGCATGCATTTCCTTAAAGGGAATACGTCATCAGAAAATGATCTATTGTTCAACTCATGTTTTAATTTTTTTTTACATTTTTTTTTACATTTTCCATATCACTGTCAGTATTTTTTTTAGAAAACCTCAAATCCTGCAGTTTTCTCTTTGGTCAATAGGTCTAATAATAATAGTCTGACACTTCCTGTTCTGTAGAGATCACTTCTCCGCAGTCTCCTCACTCTCAGCACAGGCAGGGTTACACTGAATGGCGACATCAATGTGTATAGATAACACAGGTTCCACCAGGCACAATAGGAGATGTCACAGCTCCCCCTCTCCTCCTCCCTACACACTGACTTCTTCCCAGGTCACAGAGCATGCCCACAATACTCTCCTATAGAAGGATCCGCCATTCACAATAGGAGATGTCACAGCTCCCTCTCTCCCCTCTCTGCACACAGACTTCGTCCCAGGTCACAGAGCATGCCCACAACACTCTCCTATAGAAGTCAATGGGTCTGCTCCTGTTCACAGGCTCCTATGTGCATGAAGCTGCTGCTCACAGAGCATGCCCAGAAAACTCTCCTATAGAGGTCAATGGGTCTGCTCCTGTTCACAGGCTCCTATGTGCATGAAGCTGCTGCTCACTGAGTATGCCCAGAAAACTCTCCTATAGAGATCAATGGGTCTGCTCCTGTTCACAGGCTCCTATGTCCATGAAGCTGCTGCTCACTGAGCATGCCCAGAAAACTCTCCTATAGAAAGCAATGAATCTTCTTCTGCTCACAGGCTCCTATGTGCATGAACCTGCTGTAAAGCATCTCTATAAATGCTGCTAAAATCAGCTCAGGCAAGATGGCCGCCCCCATAATTTTGTACAGAAAGCAGAAATAAAAAAAATTACAATAAGAAAATGGCTAAGAAGAATAGAATACGTATCAGTGTCTTGTTCCCTTTCATATTGAATGTGCTATGTAATCTACAAAAAGCAGGTTAAAGAGCAGGAGAAGCTGAATACATTGATATATAATGTTTTGGGGAAAAGATTTAGCAGAACTTTGTATTTTCTCCATTTAATTTACTACTAATTCTGGGTTAAGGAGTCCGGTGGGCGGTCTTATTAGTTATTGACAGTTTCTTGTATCAGTATGCATACAGAGATACCTGTTAATCACACTGATAACACCGCCCACTGGACTCTTCAACCCAAAATAAGCAGTAAGTCGGTGATTGACAGCCTTCCTTGTATGAGTAATGTACAGAGATAGCTGTCCCTCACTGGTAACCCCGCACGCTAGACTCCATAACCTAAAGTAAAAGCAGTATGTTAGATGAATAAATTATAAGTTCTGCTGAATCTTTCCCCCCCAAAAAGTGTCTATCATCTGCTCAGCTAGTCCTGCTGTATAACATGCTGACTGCAGATCACATAGTATGTTCAGTATGACAGATTTACTTTAAAGGGGTCTTCTCACCACACTGATTGCTTAAAACATGTAGGCAAAGGTAACTAAATACTATTACCAACTATAAGCCTGTATTAATTTTGCTATACTTCAGACTTAGAGCAGTTCTTATCTCTTGCTTGTGTGCACAAGCTTTCCTAGGTTACCGACCACCTCTCTCTGCTCTAGAAGTGGCTGTGATGGCGACATAATTTCCTGCTGTGTCTTATCATCAGCAAAGGAGTGTGTTTATGTTTATTCATAGTTTGTAAGGCCGAAAAAAGACGAGACGTCCATCCAGTTCAGCCTGTTGTGCTAAGGTGTTGATCCAGAGGAAGGCAAAAAACCCCAATGAGGTAGAAGCCAATTGTCCTCATTTTAGGGAAAAAATTCCTTCCTGACTCCAATCTGGCAATCGGAAAAATCCCTGGATCAATGACCCCTCTCCTGATTCCCGGTCACTATAACTTGTTATATTATTACGCTCCAGAAATGCATCCAAACCCTTTTTGAACTCTGTTATTGAATTCGCCAGGACAAGTTCCTCTGGCAGAGAGTTCCACAGTCTCACTGCTCTTACAGTAAAGAATCCCTTTCTATGTTTATATAGAAACTTTCGTTCCTCAAGACGTAGAGGATGCCCCCTTGTTCTAGATACAGCCCTGTGTATAAATAAATCTTGGGAGAGATCTCTATATTGACCTTTGATGTATTTAAACATATTTATTATGTCCCCCCCGAAGCCGTCTTGTCTCTAAAGACTGACAAACTTTACCCCCAGAGAGCTGTGTAGCCATCTGTCCTGTTTTAGATCCTTCCATCACCAATGTCCCTCTAACAGGCTCAGCTAGGAACAGCACAGCTGAAATGTCAGTCACTGCTGTAGAACTACCCACAGCCTGAATAGGAAGTGGGAGCCTGAAGCTGTAGAACCACCCACAGCCTGAACAGGAAATGGGAGCCTGAAGCTGTAGAACCACCCACAGCCTGAATAGGAAATGGGAGGCTGAAGCTGCAGAACCACCCACAGCCTGAACTGGAAGTGGGAGCCTGAAGATGCAGAACCATCCACAGCCTGAACAGAAAGTGGGATCCTGAAGCTGTAGAACTGTCCACAACTTGAATAGGAAGTGGAAGCCTGAAGCTGTAGAACCACCCACAGCTTGAACAGAAAGTGGGAGCCTGAAGCTGCAGAACCACCCACAGCCTGGACAGAAAGTGGGAGGCTGAAGCTGCAGAACCATCCACAGCTTGAAGAAGAAGTGGGAGTCTGAGGCTGTAGAAGCGCCCTCAGCCTGAACAGGAAATGGAAGCCTGAAGCTGTAGAACCAAATAATACATTATGTAAATAAAAAAATTACAGATAGCTATAACATTATTATATAGTTACCAAATAATTCCGCTATACAAGGAGACCTTACAGTTACTGACCAAACCAAAAACCACTAAGACCAAATAATATCAGCATATTATGACCACATATCACCACCATGTAGTGACTGAATAATACCGAAATACTGTTAATGAGTAAAACCCATTATACCATCTCAACTATTATCGCCATACAGTGACCATATAGTGGTACATACCAGTTATACACAGGTGCTCTGCAGACTGTATAATTACCACATACAGGGTCATATCATGAGTAACACCAGTGTACTAGCATCTGCAGACTGTATATAACCACCATACAGTGACCATATAGTGGTACATACCAGTTATACACAGGTGCTCTGCAGACTGTATATTACCACCATACAGGGACCATATCATGGTAGACACCAGTGTACACAGGCTCTGCAGACTATATTTTACCACCATACAGGGACCATAACGTGTTAGACACCAGTGTACACAGGCTCTGCAGACTGTATATTACCACCATACAGGGACCATATCGTGGTAGACACCAGTGTACACAGGTTCTGCAGACTGTATATTACCTCCATACAGGGACCATAACGTGATAGACACCAGTGTACACAGTCTCTGCAGACTGTATATTACCTCCATACAGGGACCATATAGTGGTAGACACCAGTGTACACAGGCTCTGCAGACTGTATATTACCTCCATACAGTGACCATATAGTGGTAGACACCAGTGTACACAGGCTCTGCAGACTGTATATTACCTCCATACAGTGACCAGTGTACACAGGCTCTGCAGACTGAATATTACCTCCATACAGTGACCATATAGTGGTAGACACCAGTGTACACAGGCTCTGCAGACTGTATATTACCTCCATACAGTGACCATATAGTGGTAGACACCAGTGTACACAGGCTCTGCAGACTGTATATTACCGCCATACAGTGACCATATAGTGGTACATACCAGTTATACACAGGTGCTCTGCAGACTGTATATTACCACCATACAGGGACCATATCATGGTAGACACCAGTGTACACAGGCTCTGCAGACTATATTTTACCACCATACAGGGACCATAACGTGGTAGACACCAGTGTACACAGGCTCTGCAGACTGTATATTACCACCATACAGGGACCATATTGTGGTAGACACCAGTGTACACAGGCTCTGCAGACTGTATATTACCTCCTAACCGGTTCCATAACGTGCTAGACACCAGTGTACACCGGCTCTGCAGACTGTATATTACCTCCATACAGGGACCATATAGTGGTAGACACCAGTGTACACAGGCTCTGCAGACTGTATATTACCTCCATACAGTGACCATATAGTGGTAGACACCAGTGTACACAGGCTCTGCAGACTGTATATTACCTCCATACAGTGCTAGATACCAGTGTACACAGGCTCTGCAGACTGAATATTACCTCCATACAGTGACCATATAGTGGTAGACACCAGTGTACACAGGTTCTGCAGACTGTATATTACCTCCATGCAGTGACCATATAGTGGTAGACACCAGTGTACACAGGCTCTGCAGACTGTATATTACCGCCACACAGTGACCATATAGTGGTAGACACCAGTGTACATAGGCTCTGCAGACTGTATATTACCTCCATACAGTGACCATATAGTGGTAAATACCAGTGTACACAGGGGCCCTACAAACTGTATATTACCTCCATACAGTGACCATATAGTGGTAGGTACCAGTGTACATAGGCTCTGCAGACTGTTTATTACCACCATACAGTGACCATATAGTGGTAGACACCAGTGTACACCGGCTCTGCAGAATATATATTACCTCCATACAGTGATCATATAGTTGTAGATATCAGTGAAAACAGGCTCTGAAGACTGTATATTACCTCCATACATTGAGCATATAGTGGTAGATACCAGTGTACACCGGCTCTGCAGAATGTATATTACCTCCATACACTGACCATATAGTGGTAGATTAAAGTATACATATGCTACGCAGGATGTATATTATCTCCACATAACAACCATATAGTGGTAGACACCAGTGTACACAGGCTCTGCACACTGTATATTACCTTCATACAGTGACCATATAGTGGTAGATAGCAGTGTACACATGCTCTGCAGACTGTATATTACCTTCATACAGTGACCAAATAGTGCTAGATAGCAGTGTACACAGGCTCTACAGACTGTATATTACCTCCATGCAGTGACTATATAGTGGTAGACACCAGTGTACACAGGCTCTGCAGACTGTATATTACCTCCATACAGTGACCATATAGTGGAAGACACCAGTGTACACAGGCTCTGCAGACTGTATATTACCTCCATACAGTGACCATATAGTGGTAGATACCAGTGTACTCAGACCCTGCAGACTGTATAATAGCTCCATATAGTGACGAAATAGTGGTAGGTACCAGTGTACACAGGCTCTACATACTGTTCATTTCCGACATACAGTGACCATATGGTGGTAGATAAAAGTGTACATATGCTATACAAACATTTAAGTGATGACACTGCAGTAACATCCAGTGACTCACAGGTGACATCTTCTCTGAGGAGTAATTTTCTTTCCTTTTTTTTCTCTCCATCCGGTCCTGACCACCATGATGACTTCTCCCAACCATAACTCATCACTGCAGAATTTATCACACAAACATCTAAGATCCCTCACTTTTCTAACACCCTACCAGTTCTCACCTCTGTACAAACTCCCAATCCATAGTGCTCCAAATGGTAGTAATGACCATATTGTGACACAATCAGTTAAAGTGCCCCAGGTGGGTATAGAGCTCATGTTTCTGCACCCCGTTTTAGTAGATCCCCTTTTATGTAGATATATATGAATTAGATAGATCCACCCCCACCCCAACTGGATAGGTATATAGACCCCCTCTAGGTAGGTAGGTAAATAACTCTCCCTCCATGTTAGGTAGCTGGAGTTATATGCCCCCAATAGGTAGGCATCTAGGTCCCCCAATAGGTCGGTAGGCACCTTGTTGCTCCCCGCCACTGAATATGTATATATGCCTCCTTTAGGTAGATATATGAGTCCTCCCTTAGCTAGGCATATAAATCCCCAATTAAGTAGGTAAGTATATGGGTCCCCTCAGTAGGTAGGTACATATATCAGTCCCCCAGTAGGTAGATAGGTATATAGGTCCCCTCAGTAGGTAGGTACATATATAATTCCCCCAGTAGGTAGGTAGGTATATAGGTCCTCAGTAGGTAGGTACATATATAATTCCCCCAGTAGGTAGGTAGGTATATAGGTCCGCTCAGTAGGTAAGTAAATATTTAAATGCCCCAGTAGGTAGGTATATAGGTCCCTCAGTAGGTAGGTGCATATGTCATTCCCCCCAGTAGGTAGGTAGGTATATAGGTCCCCTCAGTAGATATGTGCATATGTCATTCCCCCAATAGGTAGGTAGGTATATAGGTCCCCTCAGTAGGTAGGTACATATATAATTCCCTCAGTAGGTAGGTATATAAGTCCCCTCAGTAGGTAGGTACATATATAATTCCCCCAGTAGGTAGGTAGGTATATAGGTCCCCTCAGTAGGTTAAATACATATATAATTCCCCCAGTAGGTAGGTAGGTATATAGGTCACCTCAGTATGTAGATACATATATAATTCCCCGGGTAGGTAGGTAGGTAGGTAGGTAGGTATATAAGTCCCCTCAGCAGATAAGTAGGTAGATAGGCCCCATTAGGTATTATGAGGACTGCCATGACTGATACACTGTCACAGACCCCCCGCACTGTCAGCAGATCTCAGTTTGCAAATATAAACCGGAGACTTTCTATTAAATTGAAATCATATTTACAATACTCCATTCATGTCCAGAGCTGCAGTTGTAATGGTTCCCACTGGAAACAGACTACTTTTCAGTCATACTGTAGTCAGACATGTGACCTAACAGCTTAGTTCTCATTAGATGTCATCAGGGCTTCAGCTTCCCCAGAATTCTGAATGCAGTTCTGGATCCTTTCAATAACTTCTAAATTCTTACAGTGACACAAGTGCTGCAACAGGATGTACTTTGAAAACTTTTTCCATTTCTTCTGCTCCAAAGTTTTGCCTCCTAAACTAGAAGAACTGACGTGGGGACATGATAGCAGCACACCTTCTCCTCTCCGGGTGGGTGAAGCTTCTCTGCAGATGGAATGTGAAGTGACAGGTGTGTAGAGAAAACACTGAACACATCACAAGGCATTAGGTACAGAGACAGAACGTGGAGGAGATGTAAAAATATCTTCTCTGTTGTCACCGAATGTCTGAGTCAGAGCCCGGCTGTGGTGCCCAGATGTTAGTACTTGCTCTTTATGTTATGCTTGGGGTGGACGCCCATCATGTGGAAACATACAGAGCGCAGAGAAAGAAATCTGACATAAAATAGGTTAGATAGATATGAGATAGATAGACAGATAGATAGATAGATAGATAGATAGATAGATAGATAGATAGATAGACAGATAGATATGAGATAGATAGATAGATAGATATGGGATAGATAGACAGATAGATAGATATGGGATAGATAGATAGATAGATAGATAGATAGATATGAGATAGATAGATATGAGATAGATAGATTATAGATATGAGATAGATAGAATAGATAATATGGATGATAGACATATAGATAGATATGGATAGATAGATAGATAGATAGAATACATAGATAGATAGATTAAGATAGGTATAGATAATAATAGATATGAGATAGATAGAGAGATATGAGATAGATAATATGAGATAGATAGATAGATAGATAGAAGATAATAAATAAATGAGATAGAAAGATATGAGAATAGAGAGATAGATAGATATGAGATAGATAGATAGATAAGATAGATAGATAGATAGATAGATAAGATAAGATATTATGGGATAGATAACAACAGATAGTTTATGTGATAGATAGATATATAGATAGATAAAATGGGATATATAGATAGTTAGATAGATAGATAGATAGATAGATAAGGGGATAGATGAATAGATAAGATAGATATGAGAATAGAATAGATAGATAGATAAGAGATAGATAGAAATGAGATAGATAGATAGATAGATAGATATGATATAGATAGATATGAATAGATAGATAGATAGAATAGATAGATAGATAATGAGATAGATAGAATTAATGGGATAGGATCTGGATAGATAGATAGATAGATAGATAATAAAGATAGATAGATATAATAGATATATAGATAGAAGATGATGAAGATAGATAGATATGATAGATAGATAGATAGATAGATAGATAATAGATAGATAGAATGGATAGATAGATAGATAATAGATAGATAGAAGATAATAGATAGGGGAAGATAGATAAGAATGAAAAAAATGGATAGTAAATAGAAAAGATAGAATTTTTAGATAGATAGATAGATAGATAGATAGATAATAGAGATGATAGATAAATAATAGATATGGGTAGATAGATAGATAGATAGTAATAATAGTATGGGAAGATAATAGATAATAGATAAGATAGATAGTAGATATGGATAGATAGATAGTAGATAATAGGGGATAGATATGAAATAGAAATATAAAGAAAATAGATATAATAGATAATAGATAATAGATAATAGATGTGGGATAATAAAAAATAGATAATAGATATAGATAGTAGATAAGATAGAAAAGAAGATAGATAGATAGATAGATAATAGAAGTAATAATGGGGGGATAAAAGATAGTTAATAGATAATAATAGATAATAGATAGATGTGGGATAGATAGATAAATAGATTAAAAAAAACCACAGCAGCACTACCCAAAATATTCTAAAACGCAGGTGCCTGTGACATTGAACCTGGTTAAGGTCTCAAAATTTAGATATCCATAGAAAAAAAATTGCAGTACTCATCCAGGTAATGGGGAAGAAACTGTGGGGGACATGCGGGGACCTCGCTAGGCAGTTTTATCCAGGGCTTGTGCCCCGAAATTGAAATCTGCCCAAAGGACAGATTGCCAGTCCATCTCCGCTGCCAGGGCCAGGAGTACCGGCGATGTTTTCAACTGTATATGAGTCCTCTGGAAATGCATAAACTTGAAGGCTTCCATGGAACAGAAAGAGACCCCTGCTCTGCCCGGTGACCCCCAAGTAACACACAGGCGCTACGTCAGGCCTGTGCAGGACTCGGAAAAGCGGGACAGGGGATACGTTTTTTTTTTATTTTTTTATAGACCCTATATAGCTACCTACATGCAGGGGGAGGGGACTATTACCCAATGGGGACACTTTATTCGGGAAATACGGGGGGGGCCCTATTACCTACTGGGGGACATCGATACCTATATACTGGAGGGACCTAATTACCTACTGGGGGACCGTTATAGCTACATTTATACTGAGGGGACCTATAAACTACTTGGGAACAGGTATATCTACATATATATGGGGGGTTTCCTTTTCCACAGGGTCCCCATAACTGCTGGGGAAACTAATATTTACAACCTTTTAGGTGACCTAAAACCTACTTTTATACGGGAAGTATTTATACCCACCTCCGAAGCACCCCATTTTCCTAACTACTGGGGGACTTTAAATTTTCCCCAAACTCTGAAAATGGGTGGTTTCCTACCCACTGGGGGCCCCATGAAACCCACTTACATACCATAACTACCTTTTTTACTGTGGGGGACTATAGAAACTACCTAAGGGGGCAAATTACCTTTTTAGTACGAGGGGGGTTCTACCAAGGGTACCTATATTCCTACCTTCCTACAAGGGCTTAAAATGCTTACCTACCCAAAGGGGGTAAACATCCGACCTAATGGAGACCCATATACCTCCTATTAGGGGCTATAACCTCCCTAACTAATGGGGCCTATTCA
>JAODAL010021161.1:0-67700 GCA_025379985.1 Phyllomedusa bahiana | reverse complement strand
TCCCCTACTCAAAAACGGGGGATATTGCCCCATTTTTCGCTCCAATACTGCTACTGCCCTCCTCAAATTGTTTCATCCCCTAAAAAAGGGCGTGGCCCCAACCACATAGTAATCTCGGCTGGGGGAATGGGGAGGCAGAGGGGGTTGAGGACAGTGAGGGCCCTGACCCCCCGGGGGCCACCAACAATTGGTCTGACTTTTTCCCACCGACTTTTGGGCTGGTTGTCAATTTTATCTGGGGGAATGGATACCTATCAACCAATCAAGAACCATTGGTTTTAACAAAACAACGCCCAAAGACAGGGGCAGTTGTGGCCCACCATGACCCCGCTCGACGTCCCCTTGCTGTGCGCGCCCTGGCCTGCCCAGGAATTTTTGGCCTCTGCCACTCGCAGGTAAGAGCCCCCCCACCTCTCGTCTGACATACGTTTTTTCAAAAAGTACAACAACTTTTGATAAGAATCTGTTTTGATAAATACACACCCTTATTTGACCCCAATTAAACCCCACTAACAGCTTGGGAAACCCTTGATTAAATTCGCTACAGAAATCACCGGGGAAAAAATTTTACTTGTATGGGCGTGTAAAAACGCCGTTTTTTTACTGACTACAAAAGCACAAACATCTGAAAACCCCTTGGATATTCAATGTGCTCCAAACAACCAGAGGGCATTAAAATGTATAGGGGCAGAATTAGACCCCCCGGGTTTTTAATACAAGCCCCAAAAAACTAAAATCAAAATTATAATGAAAAGGGAGACATCCGATGAAAGCGGGGGCCCCCCCCCCCCCAAAAACGCTTTTAAAAACAAATTTTTTTTGTGGGACTTTTGCCACAGGGACAACGAAAAATTTGAGGACCACGCGCCCCCACTTAAATGCGGGACACACAGAATCCTCCCGGTCCTGATTGGGTTCAAACCTACCATGTCATTGAGGGGCCTCCTTTCTTCCCCCCCACTTCTCTGCCCCAGTCACCCATGTCTTCGGCCATTTTTCAATTTAAAAAAACGCTTGTTCCCCGAAAAAACCCCAAACTTTGACTTCGGCAAATCAAAGTTTTTCCTGAAATCTAAACGATTTCCACTCGTAAATCGATTCGCCCTCCTAAACACCACCAAACGAAACAAGGGGGGGCGCATCATTTGTGGGGGGTTTTTTGTTCAGGAGGACGGGGGCACTTCACAAAATGAGGGGATCTGAGGAAAAAAATTATGTGGGAAAACTGAAGCAACATCTCAAGACACACCAGGAAGTAAAGCTTGGGCGGAAATGGGTCTTCCAAATGGGCAATGAAATGAAGCATACTGCCAAACTGGTTACAAAGTGGCTTAAGAAGAACCAAGTCAATGTTTTGGAGCGGCCATCACAAAGCCCTGATCTCAATCTTATTGAAAATTTATGGGCAAAGCCGAAAAGGCAGGGGCGAGCAAGGTGACCTCCAAACATGGCTCAGTTACACCAGTTCTGTCAGGAGGAATGGGCCAAAATTCCTACCAACTATTGTGAGAAGCTTGTGGACGGATATCCAAAACATGCAACCCATATCATACAGTTTAAGGGCAATGCTTCCAAATACTAATGAAATGTATGGAAACTTTTGATTTTGCAGAAAGTAATGAAAATGCCTTAAAAAAAAAATGATCTCTCATTATTCTGGCATTTGGCAAATAGAAATAATTTTGGTTCCTAATTGACCTAAAACGGGGAAGGTTTATTCTGATTTCATTTCAGATAGAGAGAAAAACATGTATATGTGTCTTTTAATACAGTGTATGTAAACTTCTGGTTTCAACTGTGTGTGTATAATTACTATATACTGTGTATATTTCACATAATGTAATGTGTATATATGTGATTACTCCTGTTGTCTGTACATTGTGTATATTTTGCATAATGTAATATGCATGTTTATGATTACTGCCTCAGTAGATCTTTGCACCTGTTCATGAGTTAATGTCCGGTCTTGTATCTACAGGGGACTCATAACACTCAGCAGTGGAATAAGTTATGTGCTGGAGCCATTAACAGGAGACGGCGACAGACATCTCATTTACAGAGCTGAGTATCTTGAAGTTGAAAAAGGCAAATGTGGACATTCAGACTCTGCCAAGCGACACTTCTCCAACTCCACCTACCATCATCATCCTCATTATCGGGTGAGTATGCTATCGTCTGCATTAGGTTCAATAGGAACTTCACTTACACACTGCATTGCTAGTTCACTAGGTTCCTCAGCCCGCTTATGCTTGGAGATACCATGTATGGAAATTAGACCCGTGACCCTGAAGTGTAGCATAAAATCAAAGTAGTGAGGTTTACTGTGGATCACTATCAGTGTGGATCCACTTTAGAAAGGGAAGATTAAGAGATTCAGCTGGGAGCATGGTCACTGGTTATAAACCGGCCACTTATTTTTTTTAAATTGAAATTTTGGGGGTTTTTCGCATGCAATGATTTTTTGAGTATCCCAAGATTATTGTGACAATGGAATAACATCCAACAAAAGGGCATCCGGTGGACGTAACAAACTCATCGATAAAGTCAGAGGAGGATTTTGGAAATGGTTCTGAGAAACAGGCGCTGCACAGTCAAATTGAAGCAAAATACGCCGGTGCTCCAACGAATGTGTTCGAATACACAACTCATCGTTCCTCCGCACAGATTGTCTGCACGACTAGATGCAGCGCCATTGCTGTCTTAGGAAACCAGAAAAACAAGACTCCAGAAGAGCACAAAAATAGGATTACTGAGGAGTGTAAAAAAACATTGCTCAATCAGATGAATCAAGATTTCTGTTGCGCCATGCTCATGGGAGGGTCAGAATTTGGCACAAATGACAAGAGTTGGTAAACTCTTCCTCTCAGGTCTGTCAGTTCAAGATGGATTAGATGACGTAATGGTGTGGGCAATGTTTTCTTGACACACCCTTCTGATGGACGCATGGACAGTGAAGCTATGTTCACATGGCTTATTTGGACGCAGATTTTTCAGCGCCCAAAACAGCATCAAAACCTCGCCTGAAACACGCCTCTTCAGAAGAGGTTTTAGAGGCGTTTCTCGGCGCGTTTTTGGACGAGGTTTTGGATGAGGTTTTCAACACTGTTTTCACCCATAGAAATTAATAGCGAGGTAAAAAACCGTGCCGAAAAACGCTCCAAAAACGCGTCGAGAAACGCGCTTAAAAACACACCGAGGTTCAGTACTGAAAATGCTTCAAGATTTGACATGACAGCGCCCAAAACAGCTTCCAAAGAAGAGTTTAATACGCGCGTAAAAACCTTGTCATGTGTGAACTACAACACTGTTTTACATAAACTTGGTGCATTTTGGATGCTGTTTTGGGAGCGGAAACGCTCTGAAAACCGCTTCAAAACAGCGTCAAAATCAGCCGTGTGAACATACCCTAAGGGTTATCTAAGCATTGTGGCTGACCCAGCTCATCTCTTCATGGCTGTTCTTCAGGGTATGTTCACACGGCTTATTTGCATGGTGTTTTTTGGCGGGTAATTGGGCTACAATATGCCCGAAGTACGCCCTGCAAATACAGTAAAATCATAGCACTCATTAAAGGAGAATGAATGGGCCTGGAGCTCTTTAGAAGCATGTGCTAGCCAACGCACACTTCTAAAACTGTATACTGTACGCGCCGTTATACACTGCAGCAACGGCGCCTGAATGTAATCTAATCCTATGGCAGGGGGAGATCTGCACCATGCCACATGGGTTGTATAGTCTCTGTGAGTGTTTTGCTTTTTTTCTGGCTATCACAGTCCCCAGATCTTAATCCAGTAGATATGGATGAGGTAGAACTGGCTGCTCAGAGCATCTCAGTACCGCCATCTAATATGCAGCAACTGCGGGAAGTCATCCTGTCCACATGGGCAAATTTCAGCTATGCATCACAAATTGCTGTGGTCCGGAAGACCCAAGAAGGTCCAACCTATGACTGGATGGGTATCTTTAATCCAGTGGTCATTCAGTGTATATACATGATACTTTTAGATAAGAATACCTCCGACATACCAAACATAACCCGATAAAACCTGAGCTATAAAGAAGGCCATAGATTTCTTTGGGTGCTGTATGACTGATCCATAATGCAGACATGTAGTGGTCATTTAATCTAGTGGTCACTCAGAGTGTACATGTATGATACTTCTAGAGAAGAAGACCTCCAAAATACAGAACATAACCCTATAAAGAGGGCCCATAGATTTTTTAAGGAGGCTGATAATGATCCATATGGCACCTTTCTAACCCAAAAAACTTACGATAATCCAAAAAGGGAATGAATTTGCCCATTGTAAAGGGGTGTAACGACAAAGGAATATCCACTTTACACGTCGGCTCATTGCTAGCTACAAGCCGACTGGGTGTGAGAATGAGGAGGGCGGTACTGATGGCCGTCCTCCCCATTCACTTCTATAGGAGTTCCGGATAACGCCCTCCTCGTTTTCACACATGCTACGAGCAGACCTGTAAACTGGATGTAGCTTTGTGGTTACACCCCTTTAAAATGGGCAAATGCATTCAGTTATCACTACGTCAGGGCCAAAATTTTTGAGAATGACACAAATATTATTTTTTCACATGATCTGTTGCCCTCGGGTTTTTATGTGTGTTTGTCAAAAGTTTTTATCACTTCAGAAAAACCCAAGGCAATCATTTTAAAAATTAAAAAAAAAGCTTTTTTTTGACATTTAAAAAGGGTTTTAAAATGCATTTTAAGTAAATTTTTTTGTTTTGTTTGACCCTTCTTCAGGACCCTGCAATTCTACGGGCATGCTCCCCAATTAACTTCTGGACCAAACCGGGACTGATAGGCCCCATTCTTGCACAATCAATTTCTTGCTTTTTTTCACCAAATTTTTTGGTTTTTGTTTGGCCCCCCCCCTCTTGATGATTGACCACAAGTTTCAATGGGGGTTAAGATCAGGTAGGGGGTTTTCCCGGCCATGGATCCAAAACTCTATTTTTGTTCCCCGGGCCATTTGTTATCACCCTTTTCTTTTTGGGAAGGGCTCCAAACTGCTGGGAAAAAGGGATTTTTGATCACCAAAAATGCCCCTTGGACGGTTTTGGGAAAATTGCTCTTGGGGGACATTCTGGTTCCTTTTTTTTTTCATGGGGTGTGTTTTTTTGGCAAACTGTTTTGAGAGCTGATTTTCCCCCGGTGAGGAAACAACCCCACACCTGAAAGGTTTCTGGATGCTTTACAGTTACATGAGACAAAAATGGGGTACGCTCACCTGTCCCTTTTCCGAACAAGCTGGTTTTCCCGATTTTTCCAAAAAATTCGGAAAGGGGTTTTATCTGAGGAAAAAAAACCCCCAGTCCCCGCAGTCCAAATCCCTGTACCTTTGGCAGAATATCATTTGTCCCTGATTTTTTTTTCTTTGGGAGAAGGGCTTTTTTTTGCCCGCCCTCCTTGAACCAGGCCCTTTTCCAAGATCTCCGCCTCACAGTGCGTGCAATGCAAACCCCAAACCCGCCTGCGCCATTCCCGAGCAAGCTCGCACTGCTGGTTTGCCCGATTCCGAAGCTGAAAAAAAATTTTAAGAGACGGTCCCCGGCGCTTGGGTGGGCTTTCTTTGGGGGCCCCGGAGGGCCTTTTTTGGCCCAAAAATTTGGAAAACCCCCTTTTCCTTGAATTCCTTGAAAATTTCATAGATTGTTGAAATTTAGGTGCAATCTTTTAGCTGCGATACCTTCCCTTTTTTGGCCAATTTTTTTTGCAGTGGGAATGTTGAAATGCACGTGTTTTTTAGAGATAAAACCCTGGGGTTTAAAATAAGGAAACAAAAGATGCCCAAACACCCGCCCCCCTTTTAAAGGGCTAGTGGGGGAATTCCCCTTAATTCATGACAGATTGAACTCCAGCCCTTTCCTCATCAACACCCCACACCTGTGTTAAAAGGAGCAATCCCGAAACGATGTTAACTGGTTCTTTTAAAAGGGAGGCCTTCAATGAAAGGGTTTTTTTGTGTTTTGGGGAAAAAGTTCATTTTTGGGAACTATTTACTTTGCAAAATTTAAAAAGCTTTAAGCTGATTAACCCCTTTATAACATTTTTGGAGTATATGCAAATTGCCTTAAAAAACCTGATGCAGTAGACTTTGTAAAAAATTTAAAATTTTTAAAATTCTCAAAAAATTTTGGCCATGACTTTTAATTTTAAGTTTCATGCAAAGGGTGTGTGCTTTTGGGTGGATCAGTTTTTACACACCCAAAAGAAATTATAGGCCCTTTTGGGTTTTTTGGGGTTTTTATTCCTTTTGTGGGTATTAACCCCTTTTAAAAGGGGTTTTTTTAAATAAATCGATTTTATCCTACCCCATTTCCCGTTTCCCCAGTTTAATTTTTTTTTAAATTTAAAAGGGATTGTTTTTCTGGTTACTACTGGCCTTTCAGTGATAAACTGCTTTAGGACACCAGGGGGCCCATGGGTAGGCAGAGGTTTCGATCACCCAGGGCGACCCACCTCTGTCTTTTCTTAAGGGCCGCAGGGAGGGGCTCTTTTGGGCGCACATAAAGGAGGGCTTTTGCGGGGCAGAGAGCAGGGGTCCCTGCTCCTCAGACAATGTGGACCCGGCTCCGGGTCCGACACAGCGGGGGGCCGGGCCCGGGGCCTTTATAGCGCGAGGACCCCCCGCACCCGTTTCTGCTCAGCTGGGAAGCGTCGCGATGAAAAATGATCTCAAACGTGACCTGCCCCTCCTCGGTCGCATACCCATCACGGGTATGCCCCCCGGGGGAGCTGCCGGGGGGGCATTTCCCCGGGGCTGGAGGGGTGCCCAAAGGAGCGCGCGGGCCCGGAAGCAGGTAAAGGGAAGTTTTTTAAGTTGTTATTTTTTAAATGCCTGTGTGCCCCCTATTTATATATATTCTGCCCGTGTGCCCCCCATATATATATAATTTGAGTTTTGCCCCCAATACATATATTTCTGCCAGTGTGGGCCCCTATATCTATAATACTGCCTGGTTCCCCCAAAAACTATATATACGCCTGTGTGCCCCAATTTTCCCTTTTTCCCCCGTGTGCCCACTTTTACTTTAAAAATGCCTGCCTGGGGGTTCCCCCTAAATAATTATATGTGGGCCCGCCTGTTTTGGCCCCCCCCATATCTATATATTTGCCCGTGGGCCCCTATAAAACCCGCCTGTGGTTTTCCCCCCTTTTTCTATATATGCCTTTCGGTGTGCCCCTATAAACCGCCTGTGTGCCTCATTACCTTCCCGTGTGTCCCTATATCTTTTATGGGCCCGCCTGTTGGGCCCATATACCTGCCGAGTGCCCTTTATATCTATATGCCGGCCCGGGGAGTTCCCCCTATATACCCCCCTGAGAGTGCCCTAAATCTATATGCTGCCTGGGTGCCCCCATATTCCCCTGAGGTGCCCCCTTTTTATACCCGCCTGAGGTGGCCCCCATTTTATACCTGCCCGAAGTTTCCCCAAAATTTTTTACCCGTAGAGAGTTCCCCTAATCTATATACCCCGCCTGAGTGGGCCCTATATCTAATACCTTTCTGAGAGTGCTCCTATATCTATATACCTG
Source organism: Phyllomedusa bahiana (assembly GCA_025379985.1). NCBI lineage: Eukaryota > Metazoa > Chordata > Amphibia > Anura > Hylidae > Phyllomedusa > Phyllomedusa bahiana. The sequence continues at coordinate 60,139 of JAODAL010021161.1, read as the reverse complement.
CCTGATGACCCCATATTTATATACCTCCCGATGACCCCATATTTAATATTGCTTTTCGGGGGAAAAATAAACATATACCCCGCTTGACTGAGAGGGCTATCTAAATACCGCCTTTTTGATGGGGACATTATACCTGCCTAATTGAGGGGACACATTTACCTGCTAATGCAGGGACCTAATTTTAGCTTCCAAAACTGAGGGGGAAAATATACCCGTCTAACTGGGGGGGACTTATATACCTAAAGTAAAGGGGGTTCTGGGAAAAGTGGGATTTTAAGATATTTGTGTCCAAAAACTGCAGGGCGGGATTGGGCCGGGGGAAAATCAGCATGGGAAAGGGGAAAAACCGGATGGAGGGAAAAAAAAAGGGGAAAATAACGACGCGATCGAAAAGACGTTATCCCGTGGTCACAAAAGTAACTGCAGTGTAATCCTTATATTTCTGCAAAAGGGCCACATACAAATAGTATCTACCAATATCGGTCCCTGTATGGGGTTAAAATATGTCTTCAGATCCCGTGTACAGTGATGGTTTACCCTGTGGGGGGGTTTCGTTTGGGCAGGGTCTGGGAGGGTTATTTTTATCCCTTTAAAGGGGTTTTTCGTTTCAAAGATCATGTCCCCCGATTATGGGGGGCAGTAAAAAATTAAACACTTTTTTAATTGGGTTGAAATTTCCTCAGTGACTTTTGGTTTTGCAGATATGAGCTTTTTTTGTGAAAAGGGGTTTTTATTTTGTGCTGCTTGGGCGGGACAGCCCCTGGCGGATCCTGCCCCTTAACCCGCCCCCAGGGGGGGGTGATTTTGGGTGGCTGACATTTCATTCAGCCGTTGGGAAAACGCCCCCCCAGATTGGAAAAGGCCCCCGGGCACGGCCCCCCGCGTTTTATTGGCTTTCCCGCACACTTTTTGTTTAAATCCCCGAGCTGTTAAAATCTGAATTAAAATGAAACCAAGGTCCCTTCTGGGTCTTTTTAAAAAACTTTCCCCGCTTTTAGGGTGAATTTATCTGGGCAATTATGCCTGTTTTTTAAAAGGGGGTTTTTCCAAAAGGGGTTTTTCACCCCTCACAGGTCCAGCCTTAAGCTGCCCTTTGAAAAGAGGGCGTTCTGTTCCTCCGATCTAATGCAGCCCCCCCTCTTATGACATCTTTATTGAATGTATAAATTATTCTTACTGATCTGCTCTTGGGAAGGAAAAGGTTAGGATTTTAAGCCCATCAGTAAATTTTTTTTTTTTTTTTATAAATTGTACACATATGTTTAAAATATAAAAAATATGTGTTAAAAAATCTATAATTTTATTTTTTTTACACACACAAAGCTCCCCATTTTGTGTCCTCACATTTGCAAAACCAAGAACTTCCACATATGTGGGTACAATGCAAAAACTCTGGGGGGTAGGGCATGATATAGGGGAGCTTGGAAGTAAATATAAATCATTAAAGAGATGACATATATATTTTAGGTTTCTACATAAAGTGAAATTTAGGGGGGGGGGAAAACTCTGTAGGGAATGAACTCAAAAAACCCTTTATTGTAAAAAGCAAAGCTCTACCCCTACACTACCGCCCAAGTTTGTTATAGGTTGGCAGGGGCTTTTTCCCCAAAGCTGATTTCTTCTTTCCCCCCTTTTCTTCACTCACATGTCCTGACAGCAAGCAGAGATTTTTTTCTTTAAGCTGACATTTTCCTTATAGTTGAGTAAAAGGGCTTGCCTGTAGTCACTACAATTTGGGTGAACCCACTGGGAAAAGAAGTAAAAGCTGTGGCTTTCAGTTAAATTTTTTTTGTAAAAATAAGAGGGTAAAAACCTGCTTTTGGAGCCTGAAGGGTTCCCGACAAAAGCATTTTTAGGAGGCTACAGAACTTTTATATCCCGACAAACCCTTTTGCATCCCCGCTTCAAAACAAATGATGATTTTCACAGGGGCTTCAGTGAGGGGGGGACACCCTCCCCGGGTGGGGGGGACACCCTGCTGACAGGGGAAAAACCGCCCCTTTGGGTTTCAAACTCAATTTTGAGAGAAAATTTTGCTGAACAGCCAGCACTCAAAAGATAAAAACTCCTTTAAGTATAATAGTTTTTTGGGCTTTGGTTTTTTTAGGAGTTTTTTTTTTTGTAACAATATTTTTTCCCGGGGAATTTTCCCCCTGTATCGGTGGGTTAATTTTTGTACTTTTTTTTAAAGGGTATTCCACTATCATATGGAGGTGAGCATTTTGAAAAAGCAGATTTGTCAGGGCTGATTTTCATTGTTACAGCGACGCTGAGGTGATGGGCAGGATCTATGTGGAATGTGCAGAAAATTAGTGACAGGAACAGAAGTTTTTTTTTATGTAAACAATACATCCGCAGTTCACAATGTGGCGTGAAAAATTCCCTTAGGACCCCAAACAACACCTTTGGGCGCAGGTAGGACTGGTAAGAAGCTACTAAGTGGGAGAGAGTAACTGATGCAGGGGACAGACTGGTGCAGGGGGGAGAGTAACTGGTGCAGGGGGGGGGGGGCGAGAGCGCCTGGTGCAGGGGGGCGAGAGGGCCTGGCGCAGGGGCGAGAGGAATTAGGGGGCGAGGGGGGGGGGGGCACCATTGGCTGTACTTGCCTAGGGCACCAAAATGCCTTGTCCCAGCCCTGCCTGCAGCTATAGCAACCAGCACTGGCAGCCTATCAGGAGAGATGGAACAGGTCTGTAGCTATAGTGACCAGTGCTGGCAGCCTATCAGGAGAGATGAAACCGGTCTGTAGCTATAGCGACCTGATGAGCAGATGCAGCCCATACAAAAGGTGTTATCTATGTATAGGTAGGACAATATTAATGGACACATACTGCAAAGTAACTTTTTTTTGCAAGATCTTTAACATAAAAATCAATCCTTGTAGAGAGACAACCCCTTTAAGTCCATATGAAATCTGCCAGTCATTAGATTTTCTCCATTGGTAAGGTGAATACTCAGCAAATGACTTTACCTATTGGATTGTCTCTGCCATGTGCCCACCTAAACCCAAGCATATAACATAGGACAGGGGCACCAGACTATTGTAAAATATAGAAACCCATAGAAATCACTATTTCCATCACAATAGTTCCTTCCTCGTGTTACACTCTGGAGATCAATGTATGAAGCAGATGTCCATTATCTGGTGTTCATTAGTGCTGCAGGCCTTTAGATGTCACACATTGCAGATCTATCCAAACATCCCACATCCCCTCGTGAGGCCTCCATCTGGAGTAGCCCTACAGATGTTTGGAGCCATTCATAGTGCACACGTCCAGATCTCTGATCTTGTGTTCTTCTGAGATGTAACATCTGCCCCTCGTATGTTATTCCATGTCCTCGGCTGTTAATGGTGCCGCTCTATACACTAAAGTATCTGCTAGGATTTATAGTGCGCTGTGATTTAAACTGTAAAAGGGAGAGTGGATAGATTACTTCATGTGGATTAGGTATGGGATAATGTCCTCCCACTATAAATCATAGAATAAGTCACCAGGCAGTTTCATGACCCAGGGATGGACAAAGACACTGCAGGAACTGTATATAGACCCCTTGTTATCCCATATCTCATCATACAGCACCCCCTTATGTCTCCCTAACAATACATTAGTAATGGTTAGCCATGAAATTCATAAGCTCAGGCATTTACATGCGGTGTAATAGGCAATAGGAAACTGCTTTCACCGTGAGCCTTCTTACCTACTGGGCCACTGTGCAGATGATTTGTCCACCCCAGTTGTAACTGGATCGCCATATAACAGTGTGAGGCTATGGGCTGAGGCATTGATACAGGTCACAGAACTCCAAGGTGGCTTCTAAATTCGTTGCCATTAAATGAGTTGTTCCACCACAGATACTATCAGGGGGCTGCTGATAAGTCTTTGGCTTTACCCAGAAAGAAATGAGATAGGAAGATGAAACTTTACATTTACTCCACACATTCTCCACTGATGTCAACACACTTCTTACATCGGTATTCCAAGTTCTGTAAGCCTTGCAAAAAGAAGGATTTCGGTTGTGCCTCAAACCAGTCATCCGTAGCAGCCATGGCATCAGAAATGGTGTGAAATTTGGTGCCCTTGAGGTGTTTCTTCAGGTTTGGAAACAGAGGGTAGTCAGAGGGAGCTAGATCTGGTGAATAAGGTGGGTGGTCAACCAGCTGGAAGCCTAGCTCCACCAGTTTTGCCGTGGTCACTAGTGCAGTGTGAGCGGAGGCGTTGTCTTCCAGGAACCAGATTCCTTTGGACAGCTTGCCGCGCCTTTTGGCCCCCAGAGCTGCCTTCAATTGGTCCAAAAGTTCAATGTAATAACTTGCATTGATGGTGGAACCATTTTGAAGGTAGTCCACTAGCAGCACGTCCTCATTATCCCAGAACACAGACGCCATCAACTTAGTGGCTGATTTTTGCACCCTGAACTTCTTTGGACGAGGAGAACAACTGTGCCTCCACTCTTTTGACTGCTCCTTGGTTTCAGAGTCATACAAATAAACCCAGGTCTTATCCATAGTGACCAGTCGATTCAGGAAGTTATCAGTCCGGAAACGCTGACAAATGAACCAGGAAGTTTTCACTCGCATGCTTTTCTGCGAAGGACCCACTTTGCAGAAGCTTTTTTATGTTCATATGTTCATGGATAATGACACAAACACGTTCACGAGAAATCCCAATGATGTCTGCTATTCCTTTAGCTGAAATTCGCCGATTCTCCAGTATGAGGTTGTGCACAGCATCGCCAATCTCCGGAACAACAACCACTCTCGGGCGTCCAGGACGTTCCTCATCTTTGGTGCTGAAGTGGCCTGTTTTAAATTTGGCAACCCAGTTCTTAACTGTAGAATATATAGGGCATTGATCACCCAATGTCTGCGACGTATCACCATGAATGTCCTTTGCGGACTTTCCTTGCAGAAACGAGAATTTTATCACTCCTCTGCTCTCATTTGCTGTGAATATCACCTTAGACTCCGCCATTTTGTTTTTTACCTAGATCACTGTTGCCATAAGCTACAAACACAAAATTTGAAAACATATATTAGACACATAAGGCTTTCATGTGATGTAACATTTGTTACTATAGAAACAAAAAAAGGCCAAAGACTTATCAGCAGACCCTCATATACAGTATACACAACAAATGTGTGACTGCTGGGACCCTGACTGATCACTTACACAAGGGCCCCCGAGTCCCCCAACCAGATTTTGGTTGCATATTTTCATGTAGAAACAACTGATGGGGCTAGTATTTAAAAAAAAAACAAAAAAAACCCCGTACCTTATACTGGATTCACACTTCATTTTGTGGTATCCTTGGGGGCAGGGCCGTTCCTAGGGGCGGGCGGGGCGTGCGATCGCCCGGGGCGCCGAAGGCTCCGGTCACCCGGGGGGGCGCCGTCTGCCTCACCCGCCCGGAGGAGCGCCCCTGACTCTGCGCGACTGTTTTATGACAGTCGCGCAGAGCCAGCAGCTGCTCCTGCAGGGAAGAGGCGGGATGGATCGTTCCCGTCCCGCCTCCTCCCCTCTATGTATCGGCGCTCATTGAGCACCGATACATACACAGCGTCGCAGGGGGCGCACGGCTTTCACCGCACCCCCTGCGACGCTCGATCTCCTCGGCTGGCAGCTCTGCCGCCGAGGTGATCTCTGGGAGCTGCGTGATAGGGTAAGCAGCGTGATGATGTAACGCCGCTTACACCGCTCTGCAGCTCCCGGAGCTGGACGCACGGACCGAGGGCTGGTAAGTAATATTTTGTTATTTTATAATTACTTAGAGAGGGGCATCACTGGCTACGAGGGGCATCACCGGGCTAAGGGGGCATCACTGGCTACAGGGGGCGCATCACTGGCTACAGGGGGCATCACTGCTTACAGGGGGCATCACTGGCTACAAGGGGCATCACTGGCTACAGGGGGCATCAATGGCTACAGGCGGCATCTACTGGCTACAAGGGGGGCATCACTGGCTACAGGGGGCATCACTGGCTACAATGGGGGGCATCACTGGCTACTGGGGGCATCACTGGCTACAGGGGCATCACTGGCTACGGGGGGCATCACTGGCTACAGGGGGGCATCACTGGCTACAGGGGGCATCACTGGCTACAAGGGGGGCATCACTGGCTACAATGGGGGCACACTGGCTACAATGAGGGGCATCACTGGCTACAATGAGGGGCATCACTGGCTACAATGAGGGGCATCACTGGCTACAATGGGGGCATCACTGGCTACAATGGGGGGCATCACTGGCTACAATGGGGGGCATCACTGGCTACAAGGGGGGCATCACTGGCTACACTGGGGGGAATCACTGGCTACAGGGGGCATCACTGGCTACAAGGGGGGCATCACTGGCTACAGGGGGCATCACTGGCTACAGTGTGGCATCACTGGCTACAATGGGGGGCATCACTGGCTACAATGGGGGGCATCACTGGCTACAGGGGCATCACTGGCTACAGGGGCGGCATCACTGGCTACAGCGGGGCATCACTGGCTACAGGGGGCATATACTGGCTACAGGGGGGCATCACTGGCTACAATGGGGGCATCACTGGCTACAATGGGGGCATCACTGGCTACAGGGGGCATCACTGGCTACAGGGGGCATCAATGGCTACAGGGGGCATCACTGGCTACAGGGGGCATCACTGGCTACAATGGGGGGCATCACTGGCTACAGGGGCATCACTGGCTACAAGGGGGGCATCTACTGGCTACATGGGGGCATCTACTGGCTACAGGGGGATCACTGGCTCAATGGGGGCATCACTGGCTACATGCGGGCTATCAGGGGCTACAGGGGCATCTACTGGCTACACTGGGGGCATCACTGGCTCTACAGGGGCATAAACTGACTACAGGGAGGCATCACTGACGACAGGGGGCATCACTGGCTACAGGAGGGCATCACTGGCTACAGGGGCATCACTGGCTATAGGGGGCATCACTGGCTACAGGGGGAGCATCACTGGCTACAGGGGGGCATCACTGGCTACAGGCGGGCATCACTGGCTACAAGGAGGCATCACCTGGCCACAGGGGCATCACTGGCTACAGGGGGGGGGCATCTACTGGCTACCGGGGGCTACTACGTGGCTACAGGGGCTACTACGTGGCTATAGGGGGCATATTACATGGCTACCATATGAGGTGCTATAGATGGGGCATTTGTATAGAGATAGGAATTGTAGAGAAGTGCTGATAAAGGGAGGAGTCTAAGATGTTTGCTCTGTAAATTTTACAGTGAAGAGTCGGGAGTAGTCGTCATGGCGTCTGGGACAGATGGAGAAGAAGAGAAAGAGAACAACTCTTCAGAGACGTCTTCTGTGAGTCATTAAATATAACTTTACTGTAATCGCTTATATGTCTGCAGAGCCTGTGTACAATTGGTATCCATCATTGTATGGTCACTGTATGCCGGTAATATTGGTTGTAGTATAATGGTTTGTATTCAGTAATGGTCAGTTTGTATTATTCAGTCACTATATGGTGGTGATATGTGGTCATGGTGTGGTTTTATTATTCGGTCATTATGTGCTGGTGATATGTGGTCATGGTGTGGTGGTATTATTCGGTCACTGTGTGCTGGTGATATGTGGTCTTAGCAGGACATTGGCACTATTTGCCTGGGATTCTGGTTTCGTGCAGCAGTGTTATTTGGTAACTGTATGACTATTATCTAGTAGTTTTATATGTAGCAGATTGTGGTAAAGCTTTTTGTATATTTTGGCATGGGGTTTATGGTGATGCACTGTGTCGCCATATGTTACGGAGGAGGGGGGGGGCGAAATTTCTTCACCTCGCCCTGAGTGAAATTTAGCCTAGGAACTGCCCTGCTTGGGGGTATTGGGAAAAAAGGGATAAAGCAATGTAGCCATGACCGAACCATAGACACCATGCTTTGGTGTCACTCATTAAATGATATAATGCCGGCAAGTAGAATAAGTATAGTACAAATAGGACTATGTTTTTTATTAACTGGGATGTCTCCCATGCTGCTTCACAGAGCCACAAGCAGTTTAAGATTCATGCATTCTCCTGCATCATGCATCTTCCTGGTTAGGCTGTGGGTGGTTCTTTAGCAGTGAGTAGCATATCAGCTCCGTATTCACAACTCATAAAGTACACCGACATCAGAGCAGAAGATTTTATCTAGCAAGCAGAGAGCTACAGAGCTCGAAGAAAGCAAGTAATTAATCTCCTTTGTTTGTTAGATATAACACACTCTGTTCTCAAGCTGCCGGTGTCCTGTGTGTCGACTTGTGGTGATGTCACTCCCTGCTCTCAGATAAGGCAAAAAGCAGAGAGAGCAGGGGGAGAGCAGGACGTCAACCATAGAAACCTGTGTGCACTCAGAGCAGAAAAAATCTTGTTTACCTCATAACCAGGGAAAAATTAAAACAGAAATGTATTTGGAAAAAGTTTTAATTTACTGTTCCCTACATGTTGAAAGCTAATCTTTGTAGTGAGACAACCCCTTTAATGTCTATGAGCCGGTTGCGATGTTGCGGTATCATTTTTTTTCCCGGATACCCCGATGGAAACATTCTACGTACTGAAAAACGAAGTGTGATCCCAGCCTTACTGATGCCCTAATGCTCTTGTGACAATGCTTTTCTGGTTGCCACCAGTCTTTGTACATCCGGCCTCTAGCTATAATGTGTTGACCCATATGACTGCAATCCATTGAAGCCCCTCAGCCCCCATTTCTCGTTATTCAATCTTGGGTTGAAGTTCGGTTGCGATGGCAGCTGGAGTCCTTTTTGAGCCGCCATGTTTGTTTTTCTATTACATCCTGCCGTGGACTTGGTGTACTAGGAGGTGAATGAAATATAATGCCTATATACAACAGTAAATATGTATGTTTAAGTTTCCTAGGGGAACTAAATATTAATGTAGAAAAGAAAGTGTAAACATTTTTTAATTTTTTTTAAAAAATCTGAAAAAACAACCTTTTACCATATAAAAAAATAAACATAATTGGTGTCGCTGCATTCGTAAAAGTCTGATCGAACACAATATCATCTTATCCTGCAGGGTGAATGCTGTAAAAAAAATTGCAGTTGTTTTGGTCATCCTGCCTCTCACAAAAAAAGGAATGAAAAAGGATCAAAAAGTCGCCTACAAACTAAATTAGTACCAATAAAACGAATTGTTACACCGGTTTATTAGAGGAAAAATACAAATTATTGGTTAGAAAATGTGAGGAAAATTTGTTTTAAAAAAAGAATTTTAATTTTTTTTAAAGCAGTAAAATGAAAACTATATAAATTGGGTGTTACCAGAATTGTACCGACCTACCGAATACAAATAACTTGTCATCTATACCGAACAGTGAACTCCATAAAAACTGAACCTTCACAAAAATGATGCAATTGTGTTTTTTTTTTAATGTTCCACCCCACAACGAATTTTATTTTTGGGAAGGTGGGGTTCCCAGTGCATTAAGTGGTACATTCACTGGTACCATTAAATACGACATCTTGTGCTACAAAAAAACAAGCCCTCATTCTTCTATAAAAATGGAGAAGGAAAAATAATGGCTCTTAAAAGGTGGGGAAGAAAAATGAAAACCAAATATACGAAGATTGCTTTGCTCTGAAGGGGTTAAACTGCATTACTGCTGTCTTTTTTATATGGACAACATTTGTTTGGCTGTACAGTTGGATTTTGACATTGAGGTCATAGAGGAAAATCTGCAACACAAATCCCTACTGCAGGTCAATTTCTGTGTGTAAAAATCCTCCGCTTTTGGATGAAACTTAATAGTGTTTTGCTGCGAAGTCATTTCATACCTCTTTTATCCTGCTTCAGTTTTCAGTCTGATCAAAAGGGGGCGTGTATGATTTGTGTGAATGGAACATCATGTGACCCAGCAGGCTGACAAAGCCATGCCTTTCCACACAATGTGCTCACTCTAGTCGAACAAAGGTCTGTTTATGTAAAGAGCAGTGAGTAGCTACAATGCAGCTGAGTGGTTAGCACTTCTGCCTTCCAACATTGGCGTCCTTGGTTCAAATCCTTGCAGGAGCCAGACATATAGATTTTTTGTGTCTCAGTGCACATACCCAATTGAGGTTTCTTTTTATTTATTTATTTGCACTGTTTGACTAATTACTAAGGAGTACAGAGGACAGGAGTAGAATGACAGCTCCTGGGGTTGAACACTCGTTCAGCAGTGAGTGTGTGATTATTAAGCAGGGAAGAGACTGACCCTAGTCTGAGAGGAGAGGTGATGTCTGAGCATGTGCGGCCAGGACTGTGGAGCTCTCAGCCCTGGTCGTATCCCTTGGAGATGAGCTGTACACTATGAATCTCTAAGGTAGCAGCTAAAACAAAAACGGTGCAGAATTTTTAATAATGATGAATGGTGAAAAATTTTATTATTTAATTTGCAAGCTTCCCGCATTAATTTTACTTTGTAGCAAAACCCTTTTAAAATCTTGTCCACATGCAGCCTACTGTATCCCACTATGGATTTTTTATGTGCACATCCATATGGAAAATCTGCAACATTTCCTTCCCGATTTCTGACCACAGTTACAGCATATCACTAGCAGAAACTGCAAATATTACGAGTTTACCTTAAATGATAATTTAGGTACATTAGTATTTGTCCCTCAGGACCCCATCATCTCATGCACATGACATCAGTGATCTGTCACTGTGGTTTGATTTTCATGGCTTGTTCCTGTACATTTTTAAATTCCTATCATTACTACAGTTTTGGAAGCAGACCTCTTGTGTGTCCTGCAGGTGAGGAGAGAAGATGCAGAGGGGGACAGATGTGTGGAGCTTTACCTAGTCGCCGACTACGCTGAGGTAAAGCAGTCTGATGTTTCGTTTTAAACTATTTTCGTTCCTAGGATAAGGCTTTCAGCTAACTTCATCAATGCGTTGGAGCGTTAAGCATGTAAGTGGGCAGCACTGGCACATCTGGGCGGCAGATTATCCTTTTTTTAGATCCTTTCCTGTTGAAGACAGAGAGGACATGGCAGCTTATTAGCTCAGTAATGGCTGCTGTAAATACGGTAGAAACCACAAAATCTGGAGTGAGAAAATAAGCCGGATCTGTGAGGTCTCTGTTGCCGAGGTTCTCTGCCACAAGTTCTTGGGAGAAACGGTGGGAAGAGTGCAACATTTAAAGGGAATGTGTCCGATAATGGCCTATTGTTTAACTCCTGTTTTTATAAGAATTTTTCATTGTGTTTTTTATCTTCCAAATCACTATCAATATTTTTGTTTTCAAATTTTGAAATCCTGCAGTTTTCACTTTGGCCACTAGGCTTAATTGTAGTCTGACACTTCCTGTTCTGTAGAGAAAACTTTTCAGCAGTCTCCTCATTATCAGCACAGGCAGGATTAGGGTTAACACGGCTTATTGCGGTGTGTATAGTGTTTTGGAACCACGCGCTAATCAGCGTGTAATTCCAAAGCATGGGGGGCCGGTCGGGTGCTGGACCCATAGACATGCATTGTCAGCGGCGCGTAATCATCGCTAACAATTGGCATGTCAATTCTCTCCCCGCGCGTACAATAGGATCGTATTGTACGCGCGCGGGGGGACGATACGTAATCCATAGCTTTCTATGTGAGCTATGAATTACCGTCATTGCGGCGCGCATTGCACCGCGTATAATGCGCAATATGCGCACCGAAATACGCGCCAATTTAAGCTGTGTGAACATACCCTTACACTGAAAGGTGACACTAATGTGTATAGATAACACAGGATCCACCAGTCACAATAGGAGATATCACAGCTCCCCTTCCCTGCACACTGACTTCTTTGCAGGTCACAGAGCCTAGAAAACTTTTATAGAAGTCAATGGGTCTGCTCCTGTTCACAGGCTCTATGTCCATGAAGCTGCTGTAAAGCATCTCTCTAAATGCAGCTAAAAGCAGCTCAGGCAAGATGGCCGCCCCCAATGTCTTATACTGTCAACAGAATTTTAAAAAAATCTACAATCAGAAAATAAAAACAGAAATAAAAGAATATGTGTCAGTGTCTTGTTTTAATTAGTAAAAAAAAAAAAAATAGGCGACATTCCTTTTAATTTCACTAAATGGAGCCCAAGTCCTGTCTGCTGGACATGCTCATTGGCAACGATGTCCTTAAAGGGGTTTTCTCACTACCTTGATTCATCTTAGTCCTGTTTTCTTGGTTTCATTTTGAATTCAGGGGCGTGTTTAATGGCTTCTACTAGGCTGCATTAGAAGCCAGGTCTGTAGCTATAGCAACCAGTGCTGGCAGCCTATCAGGAGAGATCACACAGGTCTGTAGCTAGAGCAACCAGATCTGGACGCCTATCAGGATAGCTCAAACAGGTCTGTAGCTATGGCGACCTGAGTAGCTGATGCAGCCCATAACAGAGGGGATATCTAGAATAGGTAGGACACTGTTAATGGACATATATTGCAAAGTGACTTGTTTTTGCAAGATCTTTAACATAAAAAGCAATCCTTGTAGTAAGACAACGCCTTTAACCAGTTCCTGACATATTGTTATGTCATTTTTACATTACATTTTTTTTTTATAATATAAGGGAAAATGGTAAAAAATTAATTTTTTTTATTTATTTTTTTAACAGCAAAATTGGCCCTAAAATAAGTTTTCTATTAGTGTCACTTTTCCATCACGGACATTTATACAACAGCTGCAATCCTGCCCTGCATGTGAATGTAGAGGGTGGCGCTATCGCCGTCATCCTCATTCACTTCTATGGAAGTTCTGAGTACAGCCGAGTTCACCCCTTAAGTAAATTTGCGGGTTGAGTGAGACCTCATCCCTTTCTGGCTATACTTTGTTCACTTACAAAAAAAAATGCTGAGCTCGGGATAAAAGCAGCTGAAAAGTTGCACATTTTTGCGCATAGGAGGCTTGTTCAAAAATGTCTGATTTTTTTCACACCGGAATATGCGCATAAATCACATAGTAAATTTTCCAAATAAGTGCAAGATTTCTCAACACTATGATAAATCTGGTGCATTTTTAGATTTGTTTAGTTCAAAAGGGCTAACGTTCCTCATTAGGGAGAGGCCCCATGTAGGTGTGTGGAGACTTTTACACCATTAGTCGCTCCACTGAAATTTAAATATATTTTAAAATGCTCAACGGAAATAATCTAAGACTTTTGTTGTATGGGTATTAATAAGTCTGGCCCAATGGGCCTTAATTATCCAAACTAACAGTAATCCTGACTATGTGGCCCATAGCAACCAATCAGAGGGCAGCTTTCATTTCTTATACTGCTCTTGAAAAGAGAAAACTGAGCTCTGATTTGTTGCTTTGAGCAACAAAGACAGTCTTACTGCTAGACTGTTCTGATAGATGAGCTATGTACAAAAAAAAAAGAAAAAAAAGAAAATGGCGCTGCCATCACCTGGTGCTGCTCCTCCTGGTTCATGTAAGGGCAGTACAGCACATGTAATACCGCACTGTACTGTAGAGAGGCTACTAGACCGCCTATTACTGCATGCACCTCACTAAAACATGTAAGAGCAGTACAGGACATATAGCACCGCATTGTACTGTAGAGAGACGCTATAGACCGCCAATGACTGCATGCACCTCACTAAAACATGTAAGAGCAGTACAGGACATGTAGTACCACACTGTACCGTAGAGAAGCTAATAGACTGCCAATCATTGCATGCACCTCACTAATACATGTAAGAGCAGTACAGGATATATAGCACCGCACTGTACTGTAGAGAGGTGCTATAGACCGCCAATGACTGCATGCACCTCACTACTACATGTAAGAGCAGTACAGAACATGTAGTACCGCACTGTACTATACAGAGTAGCTACTAGACAGCCAATCACTGCATGCACTACACTAATACATGTAAGAGCAGTACAGGACGTTTAGTACCGCACTGTACTCTAAAGAGGTACTACTAGACCTCCAATCACTGCATGCACTACACTAATACATGTATAGCAGTACAGAACATCTAGTTACCGCACTGTACTGTAGAGAAGCGCTATCAGACCTCCAATCACTGCAACATACACATCATGTAATAGCAGTACAGGACATATAGTACCTCACTGTACCAGAGAGAAGCTACTGACTGCCAATCACTGCATGCACCTCCTTAATACATGTAAGAGCAGTACAGGACATGTAGTACTTCACTGTACCGTAGAGAGGTGCTATAGACCGCAAATCACTACATGCACCTCACTAATACATGTGAGAGCAGCACAGGACATGTAGTCCTGCACTGTACTGTAGAGAGGCGCTACTAGACCTCCAGTCACTGCATGCACCTCACTAATACATGTAAGAGCAGTACAGGACATGTAGTACCACACTGTACCGTAGAGAAGCTAATAGACTGCCAATCATTGCATGCACCTCACTAATACATGTAAGAGCAGTACAGGACATATAGCACCGCACTGTACTGTAGAGAGGCGCTATAGACCGCCAATGACTGCATGCACCTCACTAATACATGTAAGAGCAGTACAGAACATGTAGTACCGCACTGTACTATACAGAGTAGCTACTAGACAGCCAATCACTGCATGCACTACACTAATACATGTAAGAGCAGTACAGGACGTTTAGTACCGCACTGTACTCTAAAGAGGTACTACTAGACCTCCAATCACTGCATGCACTACACTAATACATGTAATAGCAGTACAGAACATCTAGTACCGCACTGTACTGTAGAGAAGCGCTATCAGACCTCCAATCACTGCATGCACTACACTAATACATGTAATAGCAGTACAGGACATATAGTACCTCACTGTACCGTAGAGAAGCTACTAGACTGCCAATCACTGCATGCACCTCACTAATACATGTAAGAGCAGTACAGGACATGTAGTACTTCACTGTACTGTAGAGAGGTGCTATAGACCGCAAATCACTACATGCACCTCACTAATACATGTGAGAGCAGCACAGGACATGTAGTCCTGCACTGTACTGTAGAGAGGCGCTACTAGACCTCCAGTCACTGCATGCACCTCACTAATACATGTAAGGACAGTACAGGACATGTAATACCGCACTGTACTGTAGAGAGGTGCTATAGACCACCAATCACTGCATGCACCTCACTAATACTAATGTTTTAAGTAAAATGTTCTTGTTATTTGGTTGGATCTTTCATCAATCACATGAGCTGCAGGTCAGCAGTGTCTGGGACATTGTATGGTGAGTGTGGTTTTCAGGTACAATGTCCCAGAAGAGACAAAATATTGTATCCTGAGCCCATTGTAACTTGAGGGACCACTGTGTATTCCCCAGAGCCCTCAATGTGAGAGAGCGTCTGTGGCACTTGTCAGATATGGAGTAGAAGGACGCACCAGTCACCTGGCCCCAGATAAAAAATGTGATGTAGCGCTACAATCATTGCACTCCCATGGCAGTATACAGGAAAACTGCCTGAATGCTTGTACCGATCTGAGGTTTTTCCCGTTCTCGGCATGGTTAGGACTGCTGCCAACAACACATTGCTTACTAAATCAGTCTCTGTAATCCGTCCTGGTACATGCCTGCTGGAACTGACAGCGGTGTGCCTGAAGGTTGTATATTTGATTTGCATTGATTTTTGTTTTCCACATTCAGTTCCAGAAACACGACTTTGACTTGGAGCGTACTCAGAGCAAGATGCTGGAAGTGACCAATTATATAGATAAGGTACGAGCTGTCATTATATGTTTTTAAACACAACAACATAGCAGCTCTCTGCAAACGCTAAGAAACAGTCAAAGAGAATATACAGTTGAAACCAGAAGTTTACATACACTATAAAAAGCCCCATCTGCATGTTTTTCTCTCTATCTGACATGAAATCAGAATAAAACTTTACCCATTTTAGGTCAATTAGGAACCAAAATTATTTATATTTGCCAAATTCCAGAATAATGAGAGAGAGAATTTTTTAAGGTATTTTTATTACTTTCTGCAAAGTCAAAAGTTTACATACATTAGGATTACTCTGCCTTTAAATAATTTGGGACAGCCCATATGATGAGGTCATGTCTTTGGAAGTTTCTGATGGGTTTATTGGCAACATCTGAGTTAATTAGAGACACACCTGTGCATCATCCTTGGGTGCAATTTCCAGATACATGAAGGTGCTTCGGTATAAAAGTACAAAACAAGATGAGAATGTTCAGCCATCATATCGCTCAGTAGGGAGACCCGTTCTGTATCTCAAAGATGATTGTGCTTTGGTCCGACATGTGCATATCAACCCAAGAACAAAAGCAAAAGACCTTGTGAAAATGTTGGCAGAAGCTGGTAAGATTCTGTCATTATCCAGAGTGAAACGAGAACTGCATCAACACGGGGTGAAAGGCCACTCTGCCATGAAGAAGCCATAACTCTAAAAGAAACATATAAAAGCCAAATTAATGTTTGGAAATGCACGCAAGAACAAATACCTACATTTCTGGAGACATGTCCTGTGGTCTGACAAAACTAGAATTGAACTGTTTGGCCATAATGACCATTGTTACGTTTGGAGGAAAAAGAGAGAAGCATGGAAGCCTAAGAACACCATCCCAACTGTGAAACATGGGAGGGCAGCATCATGTTGTAGGGTTGTTTTGCTGCAGGGGCTGCTGCACTTCACAAAATAAAAGGCATCATGAGGAAAGAAGATTATTTAGCAATACTGAAGCAACATCTCAAGACATCAGCCAGTAAGATAAAGCTTGGGAGGAAATGGATCTTCCAAATGGACAATGACCCGAAGCTACTGCCAAACTGGTTACAAAGTGGCTTAAGGATAAGCAAATCAATGTTTTGGAGTGGTCATCACAATGCCCTGATTTCAATCCTTTTTGAATAATGAAAGGGCTAACTAAAAAAGGCCGGTGCAAAGAAAGGGCAAACCTTTAACAAAAATGCTCGGGTTTCCCCCAGTTCTGTGGGGGAAGGGGCCAAAATTCCAAAACCAAACTATTGGAGAAGCTTGGGGAAAGGGAAATACCCAAAATTTTTCCCCCAAAGTCATAATTTTTTAAAGGGAAATGCTCCCCAAAATTTACTAATAAAATTTGTAGGGGGAAATTTTTTAAACTTTGCAGAAATAAAAAAATGCCATAAAAAATCCCCCTTTTTCCCTGCTAAAAGACACAGAGGAAATGACACTTTTTTAACTCAGAAAGGGCCCTGCTGTAAATACGGTTAAAAAAACCCCAAAAAAACGGGAGTGAAAAATAAGCCGGATCTGTGAGGTCTCTGTTGCCGGGGTTCTCTGCCACAATTTTTGGGGAAAAACCCTGGGAAGAGTGAAAACTTTTTAAAGGGAAGGTGTCCAAATTGGGGGCCTATTTTTTAAAACCCCCTTTTTATAAAATTTTTCATTGTTTTTTTTTTTTTTTCCCAAAATTAAAGTTTTATAAAAAAAAAAAATTCTTGATAAATTTTACTGCAGTTTAACGGGCCAAAAAAGGCCAAAAAGATACCCAATTTTGTTCTAAAATAAAAGAAAAAAATTTAAAATCTCCCTAAAAACAAAAAAAACATAAAGGGCTTAAATTAAAAGGCAAAAAAAACCCCAAAAACGGGAAAAAGGACAAAAAAAACCCGGGGGTTTTTTTGGGGGGGGGGTTTGGGGGGGGAGGGGGAGGGGAGGGAGGGGGGGGGCCTTTTTCCGGCTTTTGAAACCCCGGGGGGAAACCCCCCCTTTCCCCAAAAAAGAAGCCAAAAAATTTCCCGTTCGGGAAGGAGGGGGCTGATTCCTTTGTTTTCCCCCCCGGAAAAACGCCCCCTGTGGGGACTTTGTTTCAAGGGGTTTTCCTTAGAGGCCAAAAATATTTGATTTTCCCATTTTCGGCCCCGGTTTTTAAAAGGTTCTGGTCCGAAAAAACCCCAAAAACCCTAAAGAAGCCCCAAAAAACCCGGGCCGGGGGGCGGGCCCTTGGGGGGGTTCCCCCCCCGGCCCCAAAATTCCCGGTTAAAGGGGGGGGAAACCACGGGGGAAATCGGGTTTGGTAAAAGAAAAAGAAAAATTTTGGGGCCTCTTGGGAACCCAAACGTTTGCCTGCCCCGGTTTCCCAGAATTTCTTCCTTTTAAATTTTAGGGGTTTAGGACCCAAAAACCCATTTTCGGGGGGATACGGTTTTAACCCAAAAGGTATTTAAGAGGATGGGCCTTCGGGGGACCCTTTTCAGCTGTAGGGGTCTTTCTTTTACCCCATTTAGGGTGTAAACTTGCGGGGCAAACGCTGATTTTTCAGCCTTCTTCTAAAGGAGCTCAGCTCTCAAGCAGCCATCTCCTGCGGCTTCCGGCCACGCCCCCTTTCATTGTGTTTTTTATCTTCCAAATCACTATCAATATTTAAAAAAAAAAATCTTGAAATCCTGGAGTTCTCACTTTGGCCACTAGGCCTGATGATAGTCTGACACTTCTTGTTCTGTATAGAAAACTTTACATCAGTCGCCTCATTATCAGCACAGGCAGGATTAGGGCGCATCCCCACGGCATAGGCCAAATACCGGCCGGTATTTGTGCTGGTTTGCGCCCGTCCCCATGGCCGCGGGGGGGGAGGCGGCTTATCTCCGCGATGACCGAGATAAGCCCCCCCCCCCCCCCCTCCCCATTGAGAAGCACAGATTCCGTCGGGAGATGGTGCTTGCTCAATGTTTTGCCGCCGGGCGGAAAACCCGTGCAGTGGGGACTGCTGCACAGGTTTTCCATAGAGCACAATTGTGCTCATTTTCGGCCGGTTTTTCAGGTGGTCTGAAAAACCGCAAACCGGCTGAAGAAGCAGCCGAAAACCCGTGCCGTGGGGACATGCTCTTAGGGTTCACACGGCTTATTGCGGCGCGTATAGTGTTTTGGAACCACGTGCTAATCAGCGTGTAATGCCAAAGCATGGGGGGCCGGTCGGGTGCTGGATCCATAGACATGCATTGTCAGCGGCGTGTAATCGGCATTAACAATTGACATGTTAGCGGCGATTACGCCGCTAACATGTCGGGGGGATAACGCGTAATCCATAGCTCTCTACGAGAGCTATGAATAACCGTAATTGCGGCACGCATTTCACCGTGTATAAACTTCTGGTTTCAATTGTATGAACTATTTGACAAAGCGTTTCTGCTTCTTTTTGGATACATGAAAATTTTAGGTTCTTAGCACACATTTTTGATCAAAACTGCAAGGGCCCAACCACCATTACAAGGTGACCTCAGTTCAGATGATGACCTAGCCTAACATCTCACCTCCCTCATTTTTCTCTGTACTTATACCTTCTGAATTGTAAAGTGCCGTGGAATATGTTGGCGCTATATACATTAAGACTGCATTGTAAAATACTGTAGCTCATATATTCACTCTGATGGTCTCTTAGCGTTGGTAGAGAGATGCTGATATGTTGTTGTGTTTGCCGCCATGCCAGTGTGCACCTACATCATTTTCTTTAACCCCTTCCTGACAGGTGGTCATAATGATATGGCTCTAAGGTTTGTTTTTTTTCCACCTTGCCTTCCAAGAGCAATAAAAAAATGTTTCCATCTACATAGACATTTGAGGGCTTTTATTTTGCGGGACAAGATGTACGTTTTAATGGTGCCTGATTGTTTTGCTGATGTAACCATCCTTATACTGATAGGAGCTCTTTGTCTAGTTTTATAGGGCTCTGAAGATCCGTATTGCGCTGGTTGGCTTGGAGATCTGGACAACGGGAGATAAGTGCAATGTGACAGAAAATCCATACGTCACCTTACGTGCCTTCCTGTCTTGGAGAAGAAAGATCCTATTGCAGACACCACATGACAATGCACAGCTCATAACGTAAGAAAACCACTACCATGTACCTTATTACAGCCTTGCTATTATAATAGAGCATGGTGAACAGCATAGCACATTAATGGAGCCTTAGAGGTGGTCCTTGGAGACCACACATCCATCCATACATTAACCCCTTCCCACCACTTTTTTTTGTCACAATAGTTTTTTTTCTCCTCACCTTTCAAATTCCATAACTTTTTTTTATTTTTCCATCTACATAGACATATAACGGCTTTTGTTCTGA
This sequence comes from Phyllomedusa bahiana, assembly GCA_025379985.1. Taxonomy (NCBI): domain Eukaryota; kingdom Metazoa; phylum Chordata; class Amphibia; order Anura; family Hylidae; genus Phyllomedusa; species Phyllomedusa bahiana. Next base: position 40,117 of record JAODAL010021161.1, on the reverse strand, counting down.
GGGACAAGATGTACTATCTAATGGTGTCATTTGCCGTACTTCAGAATATATTCCAAAAACCTCTATAAAATTCTAAGTGGGGCAAAATGTGAAAAAATGTACTTGGGGCATGTTTGCATTTGGGTTTTATTTTTACAGTGTTGAATGTTCGGTGTTAATGATGAGATATTTGTTTTCTGTAGGTTGACATGATTCTAGCGATACCAAATATATACTGTTTTCTTTATGTTTTGGTACTGTAAAAAAAAAAATCCAAACATTTTCTATTTTTTTTTACTTTATGCCAAAGCGGCATTTTCTGCGACCAATAACTTTTTTTCTACTTCCACCTATGGACCTGAGACCATTTTTTGCGAGGTGAAGTATATTTTTTATTGGAACCATTTAGGGATACATACGACTTTTTGATCACTTTTATTCCAATTTAAAGGACGTGAAATGACCAAAAAACCCACAATTTGGCCTTTGGAATTTTTCTTGACTTTTACGTTGTTCAGCGTACAGGATAAATAATATATATTAAGAGGTCGGACATTTGCGGATGCGGTAATACCAATTATGTGTAACTTTCTTATTACTTATTTTTATTTGTAAAATGGCAAAAGGGGGTGATTTAAATTTGTAATTTTTTTTCTACTTTAAAACATTATAGAAAGGAAGTAATAAAATGGGAAACATGGCGGCGATGGAAGACTTCACAAGATTTCTAGCCGCCATGTTAACCGATCGGCCAATCCTCCTACATTGCTTTTTAAAGAGTTAAAGGGGTTTTCTCACCATGCAGTTTCACAGTCACAGTCAGGTTTTCTTTCACTGTGCACTTGTTAGATGGTGGTATACCTGAGCCAGAAATGTCGTGTTAGCGCTAGAATGTGCCTGATTTATGACCTGCTGTAGAGCAGGTTCATAAATCAAGCACATTCTATGCCTGTATAATACGCATGAAATTTGGCGTGTTCATTTCATGCATGTCGCCCACAGTGTATATAAATTTGTGTGCATGTGTGTCTCAGGATGATGACTGTAATAGAAAATTCACCCACTTAGGGGTAGAGTTCTTTTTCCAGGACAATGACTGTAATCTACATATATAAATGTCCATGCATTACACTGCTGCATGCAGGGAACAGTGGAGTGAGTTTGAATGAGACTGTTTCCTTCTCTTCCACCTCCCTCCCGAGTGGGTACTGCTGACATCATGCTGTAAATTCCCATTCAGTGCTTAAATGTGGGTGCTAAGTGTGAGTGTGTGAGGCTCTCTGCTACACTGGTGAGAGGGTGGCGTGGCATCGGTCACCCTCAGCTCCTAACCCCCAGCTGGTAAGTGCACACACACACCTGAATGAAAAAATCTAGGCACTGATATATTCACGCACTTTTTTTTATTTTCAGAAAAAAATGGAAATGTACCAAAGTTATCTTACTTTCATGTTGTAAATTCAAAGAAGAAACAGAGTAAACAGCATGTGCAATAAAGGCCTCCCTAATTAATACTTGGTTGCACACCCTTTGGCATTAACAGCCTCCAAACGTTTCTATAAACACCATCTATAAGCTTCTTGCACTTCTCATCTGGTATTCACTCCCACTCTTCCTCTGCAGTTTGTTCAAATATGGAAGGGAGAGGTATGGGCCGCACGTCCTCACACTATACGTTGATTTAATGCTTCTCAGCAAAGCTTTACAAAAATGAACAGGAGGTTCTTAGCATATTTTTTGATCAAAACGTATGAGCCCACTTGCCACTTGTGGGTCCCTACACTAGATGGGGGCAGCACTGCATGGCGGCCACCGCTGCAGCAAAAGCCACACAGATGAGGGGCACAGCCCTTTGGCCCAACAGCCCCACTGCTGCCAGACCAAGCCCCTTGGCTCTGGGCTGCACCACCCCACCAGCACAGTATCACAGCAGCAACGGCCGCCATACAGCACCGCCACCAAAAAAAGGAAAGGTTGACACAGCTTAAGCTTTTGAATGTTTGCAGGGTTATTTTTCCCAGATTTCAGCTCACCTCAAAGATTTTCTATGGAAATGAGGTCAGGACTTGTTGCTGGCCATTTTAAAACAGTCCATTTTTTTCTTTTTCAACCATTTCTCGGTACTTTTGGATGTGTGCTTTGGGTCCTTGTTTTGCTGGAGGACTCATGATCTTCAACTCAAACCAAGTTTTCTTACATTGGGTAGGACATTTGGCTCTAAAATTTCTTGACAGTTCTCTGATTTCATGATTCCTGTGATACGGTCAAGCCCTCTAATACCAGACACAGCAAAGTAACCCCATATCATTATGGATATTCCACCAGGCTTACCTGTTGGTAAGGTGTTCTTTTCCTTATAAGCTTCATTGTGCCATCTGCAAACAAACTGTTGCTTTGTATTGCCAAAAAGCTAGATTTTTGTGTCATCTCTCCACACAACATTTGCCCAGAGGGATTGTGGATTGTCTCTTTGGCAAGGATCAGTCGTTCCTTTTTATGTCTTTTCTTCAGCAACGGTTTCTTCCTTGGCCTTCGCCCATACATCTCTGCTTGGTTTAGTGTGCGGCGTATGGTACTTGTTGAAACCATGACCCCAGACTGTTCCAGGTTGACCTTCAATCTTCAAAGACATTTCTTGTCAGTTTTCCTCCTCTTTCCCTCACGTCCAGGGAGGTTCTTGACGGTTCCATGCTTGGCAAACCTCTTAATAGCATTGTGCACTGTTGAACCTGGGATACCAAGGTCTTTGGAGATGGCCTTATACCCTTTGGAAGTCTTGTGTTTTCTAATAATAGCAGTTCTGATGTCCTCAGAAAGCTCCTTTGTCTTCACCAATGTGCCAAAGGAACAGGGCCTAACGTGGCTTTTCTAAACACTGAAGTCATCATTCATTAGCTAATTCATGTCACAATTTATCACATTCTCTTTTGTAATTTACCACAGGCGACTCACAATGTTTTTCCATACTAATTAAAAGTAAAGGTGCCAATACCAGTATCAAGATTTAGGTTGTTCTATTTTTCCCTCCCATTGTTTTTAGTTTTAAATTGTTTATCATTTGCTCTTTTGTATTTAACACGAGGGCTGTGTACAAAAAAGCAGTTTCATTTGATTCATTTCTTTCAGGAGATATTCTACATTATGGGCGGCATGTAAGAACGGGGCTGCGCCAGATATCTGGTGTATTTTCAGCCCGACATCCGGCACAACCCTGTTCACTTCACTGAAATGACTCCCGTACAGCAGAATCAGATGCACTACATAGCGCAAGCGGCACTTTGTAATGCGCCTGATTTCGGGGGGCGTGCGGGAGGCGGGGCTCACTATAACCATACGAATTTATAGATTTATAGCTTCTCTACGGCAATTCTAGGCATATTACTGCTGGAACAGGTAAACCACTTTCAAAGTGGTTTACCTGAGCCAGAAATGTCGTACTAGCGCTAGAACACGACTGATTTATGACCCCCTGTAGACCAGGTTTGTAAATCAGGCGCATTCTATGCCATTATTATACGCATGAAATTTGGCATCTACACGCCAAATTTCATGCTTGTCGCCCTATGTACTTAAACTTCATGGGTGCCAATAACCATCAGCAGGACTGAGTATGGTTTATAATATATTATATATATATATATTATATAATATACATACATACATACATACATACATACATTTTAGTGCCTCACTCACGCTTGGACGTCCGGGACCGTCCTGGGGGGTGCTTGGCTCCTGGATCGCCGTCTTTCATAGATCGATATTGGCACATCCAACATAAAGCACTCTGCAGGATTTGGGTTCACTGGCCTCAACCAGTTTTATTGGGCAAGCAGGTTAAAGAAAGAACATGCACATAACTCAAAACCTAGGCCGTCTGGCCACTAACTAACACATGAAATAGACCCTGTCTATTGGTAGTCTGGACCTAGTGTCCAGCATCAAACACACTGTACTCTCCAGTACGATATCAGCTTCTCTCAAGCCTCCGGGGGGCCAGAGCCTCTCTCCAGCTCCTCTGCTGCACTGCCAGCTAGCAGACCATGCCCCCCGAACACCTGGAGTGGGAGGCCTTTAATAGGTCTCCAGAGACATACAAAAACCATGACCTGGAATGCGGGAACAGCCACCCACCCAACACTATGGCTGTCCTAAAACAGCCACCCCTTACATAGCCGCCCCACAGCTATTCTAGCCGCTACTGTAAGTGTCAGTAATATATCATTACTGACACAATATAGTTGGCTTTTCCCCCAACGAGACCAGGTCCTCGGTGGCGCATCTGCAGCAGGTCTCTGGCTGCACACCCTCTAGTGGCAGAAACATGCGAGTGCCTGCGGTCGCTCTGCCACAAAATAAATAAATATATACATACATACAGTAATATACATAGAAATACAATATACATGTATACACACACATTAATGTGTGTATGTGTGTATGTGTTGTGTAATATATATATATATATATATTATATATATATATATATATATATATATATATATATATTATATATATATATTTTTAAGACAAACATTGTGCGGATATATCAGCGCCTGGATCTTTTCGTACCTAGGGAAGGATTTCTCTTTCTGGTACCTGGGAAAATTGGGTGATCGTCCCCATCAGAGCTGTACAGCCAGCAATGTAGATTTCACCTGGCGTCATTATTATTAATATTACTTATTTTAAAGCGCCATTAATTCCAGGACGCTGTACACTCAAGGGGGTTACATACATAACATAGATCCAAACAAGGTACAATGGCAACACTGAGGGTGACGTGTGAACGGGGCTGCGATATTTTTTTGCCGTACCTTGCACCAAAAACTGTTGTATCCCTGTCCTATAGATACATGAACAGTTCTATGCCAAAACTTGAGCCAGGCACGGCACTTTTGAATGAGCTAAAGATTGGCATTGCTATACATATACAGTACTAAGTCAATCAAAAGAATGTTATGTGTAAGCTCCCATCATGCCTAGAACCTACTCTGGGCCCAATAGCAACTCCTTCAGCTATAGTTACAACGATCTTATTAACCACATATCCCAATGTATGCCTATACAGTGTGCCTACTACTCTTATGGCCCACCTTGCCCAGGGCTTTTCCCTGCACATCTGTGGGGCAGTCTCTGAGCATGTGTATCACAATGAATTAAGTGGTGGCAATTTAACACCCAGACCCTGAGCCATCACCTCAGTGTTGGAGGAGCTGGTGATGAAAAGTCTTCCAGGGAAAGTAATAGATGGATCTTTCCTGGCTTGTTTGTAACATTTTCTGTTTCCTGCAGAGGGCGCACTTTCCATGGTACAACAATTGGATTGGCTCCACTCCAAGCAATGTGCTCTTCTTATCAGTCTGGAGGGGTAAACATGGTAAGCTTATCTGATAACCTTTGAAAATGTTTACATTTTATGGTGATGCATAATGTATGCCTAGATGGTATACACTGCTAACAAAAAGTTAGGGATATTCGGCCTTTGGTTGAGATTTCAGGATGAACATTAAATTTCTTGAATCACGAATGGTCTGATGTGACACTTGGTGCCTCTCACCTCCCTTAAACGTGCCTGGAGTTGTACAGCTTTCATCATCTGGTTCCACAGAGTGTTGGCTACAATGAAGCGGTCATCAGTGTGTGATGGAGCCAAAGGACATCGACTTCTTTGCCTTTCTGTTACTCTTCCAATCTTTCTGTATCTATGATGCAACCTGCTGATGACAATCTGTGACACTCTAAGCTCAGTGGCCACTTCCGTCTGAGAGCATCCTGCTTGAAGCCTTGCAATAGCGAGGTACTGTTGATCAATTGTAAGGTGTTTACTTGGTCTCATGATGTCACAATGTGAACAGCAGGATGAGGAGGACTGCTTATATCCCAATTCAAATTGATCCCCTAAATTTATTAGGTAATTCAGGAATCAAACACCTGTCGTGAATTTTGCCATTAAACTCCCTGTCATAGATTAGCAAGCTGTGCAGAAAGTACTGAAACATTGAACAGTTGGATGAGTGCATCTAAAGTTAAGAGATGGTCTCATTTAGTTCATTAAAAAAAATTGCTAAATTTTCTATGTTCATCATGAAATTTCAACCAAAAGCCAAAGATCCCTAACTTTTCTGAGTAGTGTATACCTTCATATCATCTCTTCTCTTTATGTAATTTCTTACACTGTGTATCACCTATGTCATTGTAGGATCATTCAGACAATGCAATTGGAGTTGCAGCCACAATGGCCCATGAAATGGGACATAATTTTGGAATGAGCCACGATGCCACCGGTTGTTGCACTGCAAAACCAGAAGACGGCGGTTGCATCATGGCCGCTGCTACTGGGTGAGTGTGTAAACTGTGTCCACATCAAGTGATCAAAACTTGGAAAGTTAATATAAGGGCCCTTTCATATGTAGATTTTGCATAGCGTTTTTTGGCAAAAAAAACCCCAAAAACGCTTGAAAGACTGCATGTGTTTTTAGGCTTCATATGTTTTATCATACAGTATTTGTAGCGTTTTTTCCCAAGTAGTGTGTATTGGCAAATATATATTTTTGTGCATTATTTCCCATCACTGATCATGTGATCCATGATTTGCAATATTGAAGAACACTACAAAAAAACACATTGAAAAAACACAACACCATTGCACACATGCCTTTTTTTGGTGCACAAAAATTTAAATTGAAGTCTGTGGGAGAAAAACAGCACAAACTGCCTGAAAAAAAAATACCAATCCACAGCATGCTTCATTCTGAAAAAAACTGCTACTGACCTAACAACATCAAAAGTGAAAAAAAACGCTAAAAAGAAAAAGTAGTATCTTTAGTGTGTTTCATAACTGCCACATCTGAAACAGCCCTTAAAGGGGTGTTGCCGCCATGTTGTTTCACAGAGCCACAGCCAGCATTAGGCTCCTACTTCCTGTTCAGGCTGAGGGTGGTTCTGCAGCAGTGACTGACATTTTAGCTCCGCTATTCCTAGCAGATATTAGTGATGGAAGGGTCTGTACAAAAGTGCACAAAGCTACAGAGCTCTAAAGGGTTAAGGAACATAAACAAGCTCATGTGCTGCTGATAAGAGACAGCAGGGAGTGACATCACCATCATGGCCAAAGCTGCTAAGGCTGCTTTCACACGGTGCGTTTTTGATGCGGTTTTTTCATGTGTTTTTGTGCAGGAAGGCACAGCAATTAATGCTGTACGTTGCTGCACAAAAAAGGCAAAAATCGCTGTAAAAATCTCAATTTCTGCCGCGATTCTTGTGCAGCAATTTACAGCATCAATTGCTGTAAAAAAAACACATTAAAAAACGCACCAAAAAATGCACTGTGTGAAACCACCCTAAAGCAGAGAGATGGTTAGTGACCTCAGTAAGCTTGGTAACACAAGTTTCTCTAGGTTAACGACCACGTCTAAATGCTCTAACGGTGGTCGGGCGGGTGATGTCACTTGCTGCTGTGACTTCTCAGTATGATGCAAGCTTGTTATCTTTCTTACTCACAAACTTCAACCCTTTAGAGCAGTGTTTCTCAACTCCAGTCCTCAAGACCCACCAACAGGTCATGTTTTCAGGATTTCCTCAGTATAGCACAGGTGATATAATTATTGTCCATGCATTCTGCACAGGTGATATAATTATTGTCAGTGCATTCTGTTGGAGATCCTGAAAACATGACTTGTTGGTGGGTCTTGAGGACTGGAGTTGAGAAACACTGCTTTAGAGCTCCATCACTATTGGCCCTCTATCAGGCTCAGCTAGGAACAGCAGAGCTGAAATGGCAGTCACTGCTATTGAACCACCCACAGCCTGAACAGAAGGTGGGAACCGGAAGCTGGCTGTGGCTCTGGGCAACAACATGGTGAGAACACCCCTTTAAACTGGCAGAATTCTAACCCCAGCGGCTAGAGGAGGGCGTAGAAATGTTCTCCAAGTCTCAAGTGGTGTATCCAAGGAATATGGCCTCTATTTGTTTGCCCATTGGGTGAAAAATGCCAGTGGTTAAAAGTACAGTCTAGACCTTCAGTTGCGCGCACGTAAAAAAAGAGAGATAACACACATTTTTTTTCTATGCTATTTTTAGACACCCTTTCCCCAAAGTGTTTAATGCCTGCAACAGACGGGAGCTGGACCGCTTCTTACGCTCAGGAGGAGGCATGTGCCTCAGCAACACCCCAGACACCAAGACGCTTTATGGAGGAGCTCGTTGTGGCAAGGGCTTCTTGGAGGAAGGAGAGCAATGTGACTGTGGGGACCTTGAGGTAAGTTGTTGTTACTGTTGTGTTCAAAAACATGAGCCAAGCACAAAATCTTTAGAATAGTTTTTATTTCCAAGCATTGGGAACATCACAGACTGTTTTCTAAATCAACACATGATGAGAAACGTACAGAAAATAACAAGAAATGAACATTGGTCTGTTCCAAAAAATCAGATCTGCTTTTGTTTTACAGATAAAGATACCTTCTTTTATCTTTGGATTTTGATTCCTGTGAATCAGTACCAAATTTTAGTCGTAAAACCCATAGCTTTTTTTTAGAACTGCTTCAATTATTTTGCATAGAGTAAACCCAACTTCTGTCACTGTCCACCCCAGGGGCTTTGACACATCCAGCATTTATTTGCTTTATTTGGGTTTTACCTAAAACCGGCATTTTTGATGTTGCCCCACAGGTGTTCTATCAGATTATGGTCCGGGTATTGGGCGGCCGCTCCACAACCTCAATCTTTTTGGGACTGCCCCCAGATTTTGCCTGTTTATTTTTTGGGTCATTTCTCGTTAAAAACACTCTTTTCAAGGCTTTTTCCTCCTCAGTGAAAGGGCAACAGACCTCTTCAAGTTTTTAGATGTATGAAAAGGCCCATGCCCCTGGTTTTTCGGTAAATAGCCCTGATCCTTTAAAAGAGAAACCCCAAATCTGATGTTGCACCCCCTGTTCATGTTCTCAGAGTGCCGTGGCTTAAATTTCGAGTCGGGGTTCGTCTGACGAACTGTCTGCCCGAAGTGTGACGTGAAAAATTCATTCTGTGTGGGGGGGGAAGGGGGAAAAGGTTCTCAGCTTCTTTGGAAGTGAAAAGCTAAGGCAGGTTCAAGGTTAAAAGGGGCCATTTTCGGCTGAAATTTAGGCCCCAAAGTGGCCAATTACGGACCGAAAATGGCCCATTTTTATGGTAATTCACGTTCTATAAGAATATGGTTACATCTCCTTCCCCCCGCGGGCAAAAGCCGCCGCGCGGGAATGTTTGACATGTCATTTCTACGGGTTTACGCGCCCTAGCATGATTGTTAGGGCCCGGCGAAGTGCCGGCCCCCCCCCCTCACTCCCCGCTCCCCCCCCCCGTCCCCCGGGAAATTTCGGGGCGAAATTCCGCCCGCGTTAAGCCCTGTGAACCTAGCCTAAATGTAACTCCCCGGTATATACATTTCTCGCTCTCTTAATCTTTGTAATTAGAAGGGCATTTGACATTCAGGACTCTGGGAAAAATGGGGTTTTTTTTTTTTTAAACACTCTACAGTCTGCAGAAAAAAAACTATACGCTTTATCTGTTTGTGTTTTCATGGGACTCACATGTTCTTCTCTTGCGCAGGAAATCTGATAACATCGCACCTACCATGATTGCTGTCAGTGACAAACCCCGCACGCATACATCGCACCCACCACTGTTGCTGTCAGGAAAACCCCGCCGCATAATCGCCCCCCCTATTGCTGTCGTGATAAAAAACCCCCACGCATACATCGCACCTACCCCGATTGTGCGTGACAAACCCCGCTGGGGATACATGCCCCTACCACTGATTGCCATCAGTGAAAACCCCCCACGCGTACGTCGCACCTACCCTTGATTGTGTCGTGACAAAACCCCCTGCAAAAATCCCCCTACCCATGATGCTATCAGTGACAAACCCCGCCCTACGTCGCACCTACCCTTGATTGCTGCAGGGACAAACCCCGCATCATACGTCGCACCTACCCCTATTGCTGAACGTGACAAACCCGCATGCATACATCGCACCTACCACTGATTGCTTCAGTGACAAACCCCGCTGGGTCATCGCCCTACCCTTGTTGCTGTAGGGGGCAAAAACCCCATGCATTCATCGCACCCACCTGATTGCGTCGTGACAAACCCCGCAGCATCATCGCCCTACACTGATTTGTCAGTGACAAACCCCCCACGCATACTTTGCACCTACCACTGATTGCTGTCAGGGGGCAAAACCCCCATGCAACGTCGCACCACCACTGATTGTGAACAGTGACAAACCCGCATGCATAATCGCACCTACCACTGATGCTGTCAGTGACAAAACCCCCATGCTTAGTGCACCTACCACTGATTGCTGAAAAAGTGGGCAAAACCCCCCACGCATACGTTGCACCCACCACTGATTGTGAACAGTGATAAAAACCCTGCCTGCATATGTACCTACCCCTGATTGCTGTCAGTGACAAAAACCCCCATGCAACATCGCACCTACCATGATTGTGTCAGTGCAAACCCCCCACGCAAAAGTCGCCCTACCATGATTCTGTCAGTGAAAAACCCCGCATGCATACTTCGCACTTACCCCTGTTTTCTTCAGGAAAACCCCGCACCAAACGTGACCTACCATGATTTTCGTCAGTGACAAAAACCCCCATGCATACATTGCACCTACCCCTGATTGTGAAAAGTGATAAAACCCCCCCCGCTTAGTCGCACCACCCCTGTTGCTGTCAGTGACAAACCCCCCCACGCATACGCGCAATACCATTGACTGCTGTCAGTGACAAACCCCGCACCCTACTTTCACCTCCATGATTGTGAACGTGATAAACCCGCCTGCATACGTGCACCCACCCCTGATTGCTTCAGTGCAAACCCCACGCAAAGTCGCACCTTTCCCCTTGACTGTGTCAGTGACAAAAACCCCCCACGATAGTTCACCCACCACGATTGCTGAAAAAGTGATAAACCCGCCCGATACGGCCCCCCTACCACTGATTGCTGTCAGTGACAAACCGCAGCATACGCGCACCTTTCCATTGATTGCTGTCTGACAAACCCGCTTTCATACATCGCACCTACCCCTGATTGCTGTCATACAAACCCCGCACCAAACGTCGCACCTACCTTTATTGCTGTCAGTGACAAACCCGCACGCATACGTTGCACCTACCACTGATTGTGAACAGTGAAAACCCCGCCCGCATTTTGTACCTACCACGTTGGTCAGTGACAAACCCCCCCATGCATACATCGACCCCCATGTTTCTATCAGTGCAAACCCCCCAGCGACGTCGCACCTACCATTGATTTCTGTCAGGGACAAACCCCGCATGATACATCGCCCTACCAGATTGCTGTCGTGACAAACCCGATGCATACATCGCCCTACCACTGATTGCTGTCAGGGGGCAAACCCCGCTGCATACGTCGCACCTACCCCTGATTGCTGAACGTGATAAACCCCCCCGCATCGTCCACCTCCCCTGATTGTAACGTGATAAACCCCGCATGCATACATCGTACCTACCACTGATTGCTGAACAGTGATAAACCCCGCCCGCTACGTCGCCTACCACTGATTGCTGCAGTGAAAAAACCCCCCATGCATACATCGTACTACCCCCTGATTGCTGTCAGTGACAAACCCCCCCAGCAAAATCGCACTCCTTGATTGCTGTCAGTGACAAACCCCGCACGCATACGTTCAACCCCCACTGATTGTGTCAGTGACAAACCCCGCACGCTTGTGTACTACCAGATTGCTGTCAGTGACAAACCCCCCTGCATAATCGCACTACCAATTTCTGTCAGTGAAAACCCCGCACCGCAAAAGTCGCATACCATTGATTGCTGTCAGTGACAAAACCCCGCATGTACGTTGACCTACCACGATTGCTGAACATGATAAACCTGCCCCCTATGTGTAACTACCATGATTGTGTAGTGACAAAAACCCGCATGCTACTCCCCCCACCATGATTGCTGTCAGGGACAAACCCCGCAGATTCCGCACCTACCACTGATTGCTGTCAGTGCAAACCCCACGCAAACATCGCACTCCCTTGATTGTGTCATGGGCAAACCCCCACACATACGTAGCACCTACCAATTTATTGGGGTCATGAAAACCCCCCAATCGAGCATACGACTGTTTTCTGTCATGACAAACCCCCCATGCTACGTAAAATACCACTGATTGCTGAACAGTGACAAACCCGGGCCCCCCTTACGTCTTACCTACCACTGATTTGTCAGGACAAACCCCGCCATCATAAGGGCCCCCCTACCATTGATTCTGCCCAATTGAAAAAACCCCGCACGCATACTCGCCCCTACCAAGGGATTGCTGTCATTGACAACCCCCACGAAATACATCGCACCAAACCTTGACTCTGTCATGACAAACCCCGCAGCATACATGCACCTACCAAAAATTGGGGCTGTCAGGACAAACCCCCGAAACAATACTTTTTTTCCCCCCGCCCCAAAAAAAGGGGGGCATGTTCATTCTTTTCCGCCCCCTTTTTTCGGAGGGGTTTATAAAACATCGCAATGTAAAAGGGGGAGGGCTTCTCTCCCGCTGACTTTTTGAGAAAAAGCCCGTCCCCCGGGCGGACGTGGGGACGTAAATATAAACAACAAATCCCGGGTGGGGGAAAAACCCAAAACCCGGTATTTGTCCCTCCCGGGGGATAAAAGCACTTTGAAACCAAGCCCCAGCCCTGATATACGCTGTGTGAACATCCCCTTTAAAAGGGGAACCCGTCACTAGGGGAGACCCCCCCCCTTAAAAAAGGGGCACACAACCTATGCAACCTGCTTTTCCAGCGCTGTGTCCCTTTTTTTCTGTAAAAAAGGGCAGCATTTTTAGAGCATTTACCCCCAAATCTTTTTCATAGCATGTTGCCCCGCCCCCCCAAAGGCTACTCCCCCCACTGACAGTTTTTTCACAGTTTCAAACCAATTCAAAGTAATGGGGTTTTAAAAAGGGGGGAGGGGGCGGGGCTACCTCCTTTTGGCCGGGTTTGAAAAAAACTGACCTTTGAAGGACCTTCTGGCGAAAACTGCAGTTTTTGAGCTTTAAATAAAAACAAAATTTGCTGCATCTTCAGAAAAGGGGACACACCCACGGGGAAAACACGGGTCTGACCTACCCGGTTCTCCCCCCACCAGGGGGTAAAAATCATGGGAAAAATTCTCTATAACTGCATTGCATCAATTGTAAATGTTTGCCATAGTTCCAACATTTTCCTGCAAGCCCTTATGAAGGCCACCATTTAAAAGGTGTTCCCAAAATTTTAAATTTTGGGGTATTTTCGATGGGAATTTCCAAAAAAATGTAAAAGGTGTGGGCCCCCAAAATGCGGGAACCTCCCCTACTGAAATTTTGGGAATGGGGCCCCCGAAGGTCTTAGCTAAAAGGCCCCTTGGGGGAATAAAAGGTCCTTTTTAAACGGTGGGAATTTTTACCCCTTTTTTTTAAATTTTAAACCCTTTAAAATTTTTTTCTTTTTTAAATTTTTTTTTTCTTAAAATTTTAAAAATTTTTTTCAAATTTTTTCTTAAAAATCAATATTTCCTAATTTTGTAGAAATGTGTAACCCCTGCTGTAAGGGCCACCATTTTCACCGCTGCCGGGACTGAGTGTCCCCAGGGGGACTTGCTGTCATCAATGCAGAGTAAGACATCTCTTCTGTGTTATGAAAAGATTATAGACATATGTACATTGGATTTCATCACGGCCTTGTAGCCCCGCGGAGCTTTATATAAACACGTGTACCATAACCCCCCAAGGGTTAAACATTCCTTTTTTAGCTGAGGCCACCTGGGTTCCCATGTCGGAAGACATCCAGAGCCTGTGACCTTCCGGATTTTTCTTTTCCCGGGAACATTCTCCTTTGTTCCTCCAAACCCCTTTCCCAACGGGAAAAGGGAACATTTTTCCCCAAAATGGGGGAAGCTTTTCTGCTCCCAAAAGGGGAAGATTCTTACCCCCCAAAACAGTCGGCAGCTAGGGGGAAATTTGGTGACCCCGGCTGTGGGAAAATCTCACTTAAATTTGAAGATGTCCGGGTCGCTGCAATCATGCCCCAGGGGGGGAAACCATAAAACCTTAGGGCTTGCCCTGGAGCGGCACTAAACTCTTTACAGCTAAACAGCCCCTGATAGACGGTACATTTATCTGCCAAAAAAATTAAAACCCCCCTTTCCCCCCTTATATTGTAGGTCTAATGAAAAATCAGATGTTGTTTTTAATTTGGTTAAAACCAAAAAATTTTTAAAAAAATAAATTAATAAAATTTGGCCGGGAAACAAAAATGAGGGCCCCTTTAATTTAAAATTTTTTGTTGCAAAAACCTTGTCGGGAAATTGGGGTTTCCCCAAAAAAACAATTTCAAAAAAGTTTTTGGGGTAGGGTTCACAAAATTTAAATTGGGGGAACGTACATTGCACCACAATACATGGGTTTTTTTTCCCGGAGCTAGCGTTGACCAGCGAAATACTCCCACGGGGGGTGTCACTTATCTCCCCCCCCCCCGACAATACGATCGTATTTTTATGTTGCAGGGTATTAGGGGGTAATCCATGGGTTCTCTCAGAGCTTGGAAACCGTAATTATGGGGCGCTTTCCCCGTGTATAAACGCAGTACGTTTGGCAAAATTTGCCTCCAAAATAACCCCTGTGAAAAATGCCCCTTAAGGCTTAATTTTACAAGGGAAAAAAATTTTTGGAAAGGCCGAAACAAAATCTTGTTTTTTAATCTATCATATCCTTCTATCTAGTTATCTATCTATCCATTTCATCTAGATGTCCATTTACCTATTGTAAACGCTCGCTTGCACTAGGACTCCATTTTGGGAAACCCGTCCTGGGGGTTTTTTTAGCGTAAAAATTACGGAATCGTGTTTTTTTTTCGGTTTCCCTTTTTGAAATAACAAAAGGCAGTAAAGGTTACCCGATGCTTGGTTTTTTTTTAAAAACTGGCCTCTCCCAGTTTTTATTCATGCATTGGCAGTCCCGAAAACAGCAAACAAAATAAAACCCCAAAACCCATGGCCGGGGCCAAAAAAACCTAAACATGAAAGGGTCCCTCTAGAATAAACTGGGGCCTTTTCCCCAGCCCCCCCAAATACACAAGTCCCAGTCCATCGAACACAATACCGGCTTTCCTCAGGCCAGGGGGTAAGATCCTTCTCTCGCCGGTTCCTCTTTTGCTCCAAACTTCAGGCAGCAATCTACACCGCCCTTGTTTTCCTGTGGTACCAGGCTTTTAAAGACCTGGTAAAGACTGGGCCTGGAACCTGGGAACGGCCTCCCACCCAACACTACAGCTGTTCTGGGAAAGCCAACCCATAGTAGCTACATTGCAGCCATATTAAGTATAAGTGTCAGCAACCTACGGTTACTGACCCTCAATTGTTGGCTTCCCCCACCGAGACGAGGCCCTCGTGGCACGTAACTGGCAAGTCAGCTGCTGTACTCCACCTAGTGGCAGAGACATGTGACCACCCATGGTCGCCCTGCCACACTAATTTAACTATATATGTAATTTATCTATCCATCTAATCCTTCTATATATCTATCTTTCCAATTAATTTATCCATTTAATCTATTTAATCTATCTATCTATCTAAGCGGTATGTCCTATCTATCTACCCTGTTTCCCCGAAAATAAGACAGTGTCTTATATTAATTTTTGCTCCTAAAGACGAGCTAATACTTATTTTTAGGGGGTGTTTCTTTTTTCTATGAACAATAATTCACAATTATTGAAGAACAAAACATCAACAAGTAATAATATACTGAAGTGATTTCATCACAAACCTCAGCATAGGCAGCCAAACTGTGAATTTCATAACTAAAAATGCACCATGTCTTATTTTTGGGGAAACAGGGTATCTATCTATCTATCTATCTATCTATCTATCTATCTATATGTCTATCTATCTATCCATCCCTGA
Source organism: Phyllomedusa bahiana (assembly GCA_025379985.1). Taxonomy (NCBI): domain Eukaryota; kingdom Metazoa; phylum Chordata; class Amphibia; order Anura; family Hylidae; genus Phyllomedusa; species Phyllomedusa bahiana. The sequence continues at coordinate 24,186 of JAODAL010021161.1, read as the reverse complement.
CATGTACATTGTGTATGTATTACAGGAGCGAGCATTGCGCCGGATGTGTGCTTTGAGAAGATCAATGCGGCTGGTGATCAATATGGCAACTGTGGGCGAGACATTAATGGAGAATACAGGAAATGTGAAACCAAGTAAGTGGGAAGTATAGTAATGCAAATGAAATGGGACTACATGAATAATTATTGTGTAATATGCCATAATTAATTAGTGCCTTATACATCTGCCCTAGACCTCAGGTTGTGGGGGCATATGCAGAATTGTATATGTAAATGCCCCCTACACATGAGCAATTCAGACTCTTTGCCTAAGAGCTATGAATTGCAGCTCTGGGTGGGCGTGAAGCCCCTTCAGTAAGCTTGGTACTGCCTCTTAGGCCATGTTCACACGGCTTAAACCAGGACGTATTTCGGTCCGTAATTACGCGCACCTAGTGCGACTATTACGGGTTGAGAACTAGGGATTACGTCTCCTCTCCCTGCTCGGCGAATACGCCGAGGGGGGAGATAATTGATGGGTCACTTTCTAGCGGCGTATACGCGCCGCTAGTAATGATTGTCTATGGGCCGGCGAAGTGCCGGCCCCCCGCTCCCGCCCCGGCCACACGGCGTAATTGCGGGGCGTAATTACGTCCCGCAGTTAAGCCGTGTGAACATAGCCTTAGAGTTGTCAAAGAAAACCTTTACTACCCATTGACATTATTAGTGATCAGCTCGCTTTTATGGGACCAGCCTCATAAATCAGTGTAATCGTGGTGTGAAATGGTGGCTCGGAGGGATGGTACTGTTAGGGGCCATTCACACGGCTTATTTCGGCACGGATTGGCGCCGTACTGCGCGCCGGATTTGCGCTGCAGTACGGCGCCAATCCGTCGCAGTAATTACGGTAATCCACCAGTTCTCATAGAGAACTATGGATTCCGTCGCTCCTCCCCGCTCGGCGAATCCGCCACAGGGGGAGAAAGTGACATGCACATTATCCAGGCGCAATACGCGCCGTGGATAATGCATGTCTATGGGGCCACGCCCCCATCCCTTATTCAAGCCGGAATTGCGAGCGCAATCCGGCTCACAATTCCGGCTGGCATAAGCCGTGTGAACCGGGGCTTACTCTATGGCCAGTAGGGCGGCACAAGTGCTGTAGATAATTCTTTAGTTCTATAGATCTCACTGTCCTTTCTTTCCAGACATGCCAAGTGTGGGAAGATCCAGTGCCTGAGCTCTGCCTATAAGCCCATAGAACATAACGCTGTTGCGATAGACACTACTATAACCCTACAGGGGAGGCGCATCCTCTGCAGGGGGACACATGTTTACAGAGTTAATGAAGAGGAAGATATGATGGATCCAGGCCTTGTGCTTTCAGGCACTAAATGTGGAGTCAACCAGGTTGGTTATATTCTACCCTACATATTCTTTCTATCACACCGCCAAGTCACATTATTATGACCACTTCCTACTTTCGGCATTGGCATAGCTCATGAAGGATGTCATGTGTGGTGAGCTGGCTTGGTGGGTATTTAAGATTTGTAATAGGCTGTCTGCACATGTATCCCTTGTAGCTGTCACAGGTAAAAGGGCAATTTCTCAGAAGTGCAAGAAGGGATGATTATTGGTTTCCGGGCTAAGGCTGGAAGTAATTCTAAAACTGCACAGTTTGTGTATCATGAGTGGATAAATTACACCATTGCAAATAAGAGATGTGGAAATTGTGGCGCTCTACTTGCCACTGATGTATGAGGAGAATTATAGCTATGAAGGTGCACAAAGGCAGAAAAACACGCTACAGTGGAGCAAAAAATTAACCAGTTCGCTACTAGCTGTGTCTACAACAACAGTTCAGCAACCCCCCTACTGTGTTCTGGGCACAGATGTCACTGCACCTCTGCTAACCAAGTTGCAGCAGAAGAATAGGCTTCAATTATGAAGGCAGTATTAGAATAGAATTTTCACTGGCTGGCACAGTTGCCTTGTTAAATGAGTCAGAAATTTTGCTTTATCATACACATGGATGTTGGTATTTCAAATGAGAAACATCAGAGAAGAAACACCCTGCAACCATTGCTGGAAGAACACAATCTGGTGGTGGCGGTGTTACTGTGTGGGGAATGTTTTTGGGCCCATTCATCCAAGTAGTAGAAGGCACTCTCATATGATTTTGGTTTGAATTAATCTTTGCAGATCACATACATCCATACATGCTGATTGTCTTCCCTGGAGCAGAGATAATTTTTTAGCAAGAAAATGCGATCTGTTAATTTCCCAGACTTGAAACCAATTAAGCATCTGTAAAATCACCTCAATGGTGGGGTTGGATCTATGTCAGTCAGCATGGCTTCAGATACAGTATCTCTCAAAAGTGAGTACACCCTACACATTTTTGTATATATTGTACTATATCTTTTCATGGGACAACACTGAAGATACAACACTTTGATACAATGTAAAGTAGTCAGTGTACAGCTTGTATAACCCTCAAAATAACTCAACACACAGCCAATGTCTAAACCACTTGCAACAAATGTGTGTATATCCCTAAATGAAAATGGACAAATGGTCACCATTATTTTCCAGCACTGCCTTAAAGGGGTGTTTCGTTCATCTGTCGGGGTATGAGTAAAAATAGAAGATAAACCTCATACGTACCTCTCGGACGTTCCCATTCACTCCTGGCTGCCGGTCTGTTTATCCGAGCTGAAGCAGTGAACATTCATAGTTCCAGCTCCAGCTGATCACAGGCCACAACGTCACCTGCACGTGGCCTGTAATTGGCTGGAGCCGTCACGCTAACGATGCTTTAGCCGGGATAAACAGACCAGCAGCTGGACTGAATGGGAGCGACTGAACGGGAGGTAAGTATGAGGTTTATCTTCTATTTTTACTCATACCCTGAGGGAGGAACAAGCATTGGTTGGTCCCGAAACACTCCTTTAACTTTCTTGGGCATGGAGGTCACTAGAGCTTCACAGGTTGCAGCCACTGAAATCCTCTTCCGCTCCTCAATGACGACATCACGGAGCTGGTGATGTTAGAGACCTTGCGCTCCTCCACCTTCCGCACAAGGTTGACCCACAGATGCTCAATAGGGTTTAGGTCTGGAGACATACTTGCCCAGTCCAGCACCTTTACCCTCATTTTCATTAGCAAGCAGTGGTCATCTTGGAGGTGTGCTTGGGGTTGTTATCCTGTTGGAATACTGTCCTTGGGCCCAGAAGGAAGGGGATCATGCTCTGCTTCAATATCTCTCGGTACATGTCGGCATTCATGGTTCCCTCAATGAACTTCAGCTCCCTACAGCTGACAGCACTCATGCAGCCCCAAACCATGATACTCCCACCACCATGCTTGACTGTAGACAAAACACACTTGTCTTTATACTTCTCACCTGGTTATCACCACACACGCTTGACACCATCTGAACCAAATAAGTCTTATCGTGGTCTCATCAGAACACAGGACATGGTTCCATGCTTGTCTTCAGCAAACTGTATTCTTGTGCATCATCTTTAGAAGAGGCTACCTTCTGGGACGACAGTCATGCAAACCAATTTGATGCAGTGAGCGCGTATGGTCTGAGCACTGACAAGACTGACCCTTCACTTCTTTAACCTCTGCAGCAATGCTGGCAGCACTCATACGTCTACTTTGAAAAGACAATCTCTGGATATGACACTGAGCACAGGAACACAACTTCTTGGTTGACCTGTTCTGAGTGGAACCTGTCTTGGTCACCGTGCTGCAGCTCAGTTTCAGGGTGTTGGCAATCATTTCATAGTTGCAAATATATTTATCCAGCTGTCGTAAGAACGTCTATATTGGACGCAGTTATCCTGAGCGGGATGTCCAACCCACAATATATCAGTGTAGAAAGGAGTCAGGATAAGAACAAATATAGATTTTGCAAAGGGTTTTTACTATATGAGGTCTTCATATGTTGCATTTGAAACATCAACAAGATACACGTATAATAGCCATATTACAAGGGCTGTGAATACTACAGAGAGCGCAATACCATATAACAGAGATTATAGCCGACCCTAATCACAATCCCTTAGAGCGAAGCAATTTCTGATCTCCTTCGGGCGGGTAATATGGCAAACTCACGGTATGTTGCTCACTGTGAAGAGTGCTTTTCAGCAGAGCCGCTTAACCTCCTTCTGGATCTCTCGATCTCTCCAGGGACTACACTCGTACTCTCAGCTAACAGGAATGATAGGCTCTGCGCCTGCGCAGTCTCATAGGCCATATTCATGTAGAGCAACTATTCTTTTTTTCAGATCCTCAGACAGTTCTTTGTCATGCGTTGCCATGTTGAACTTCCAGTGACCAGTATGAGAGAGTGTGAGAGCGATGACACCAAATTTAACACTCCTGCTCCCCATTCACACCTATGAATTTATAACATAAGGAGTCACATAACACCGTGGAGGGAAAATGGCAAATTGTGTACAGTTTGTCCATTTTCACTTAGGGATGTACTCACTTTTGTTGCCAGCGCTTTAGACATTGATAGCTGTGTGTGGAGTTATTTTGAGGGCACAAGCAAATTTACACTGTTATATAATCTGCACACTGACTACTTTACATTATATCAAAGTGTCATATATTCAGTGTTGTCCCAGGAAAAGATATAATACAATAGCTTCAAAAATGTGAGAGGTGTACTGACTTATGTGAGATACTGTAACTGTGACAACATACAGGAGCTTATTGAGATCCTCCCAGCCCGTCTATCTATTCTCCGTGCTGCACACTCTGGATATTGGCTGATGGTCGTGATAATGTGTTTCAAATGTGTAAATTTCTAAAGAACATATTGCAATCTTATATAAATAAGGTTGGATCCTCGTATAACGAAAATTTCTGCAACTTTCTAATTCTTTACCGTTGTTAAAATCCCTGTTTGCTGTCAATGAATGAAAATGGCTAAATATCTCTAAAGAGCTAATACTGTTCACAGCTGAGAGTCTAGACAATCCTCAGGGATTTGAATACATCAGCAGCGGAAATCTGTTACCCGATAGTTTGTTCCAATATGTCAATGCAGACAATATGTATCGGCCTGCAGTTACACGCTGGTTTCCAGTATACTGTTACTGAAGTGATTATAATAGAAGCTGCCCCGCTCTATGACATCAATATAACTTAGGCATTTGGAAAGAGGACGGGACTGAGACCCTGAATTAATCCAGATCTTGTATTTGACAGTATATTGTCATTTGTTTTCTGCAGATTTGCTTTGAAGGACAGTGCAAAAATATTTCATTCTTGCAAGTGGATGAGTGCGCTAAGAAATGCAATGGAAATGGGGTGAGAATCTGTGGTTTCTTTAGTATGCTAAAATGTATGACTTTGAGGGTATGTCCACAAGGCTAATTTTGACGATATAGAGGAATGTAGAATGTGACAGTATGTATGAACTTGTCATATGTGGTTCATAAATTTGGTGTGTTATGCTTTGCATAGCATATCTTTGGCGCATTCAAGAGTGTCGTGTCTGGTGCAGAATATGCCAAGTTTTAGCGTACGACTGTTCACACATCTGTCAAAAAGGGCTTCGCCAGTTTTTTTGGCTCAAGCACGGCAGAAAACTGGGGCAGCCCTGATCATACATGTGCACCCTAAGGCAATGTTCAGACGGCTTATTGCCAACGTAATTGCGGGGCCCGATTGCGCCCCGCAATTACGGCAGCAGGCGGGGCGGGGGGCTGGCAGCTCGCCGGTCCCATAGACATTCATTATTCACGGCGCATACGCGCCGTAAATAATTGACATGTCACTTTCTCCCCCCTCGGCGTATTCGCCGAGCGGGGAGAAGAGACAGAATCCATAGTTCTCTATGAGAGCAGTGGATTACCGTAATGACAGGGACGGATTGGAGCCGTACTGCAGCGCACATCCGGCGCACAGTACGACTCCAATCAGCGCCCAAATAAGCCGTGTGAACATGGCCTAAGGCTGGCATGTATGAACGGGGTTGCGCCAGAAGTCTGGCGTATTTTCAGCCCAACATCAGATGCAGCCCCGTTTACATTAGTGTAATGCCTCCCGTACGCCAGTATCAGGCACATTACAGAGCGCTAGCAGCACTTTATAATGCGGTGTGGGGTGGGGGCTCGAGGTGGGGCGCACTAGAGCCATACAAAGCCTACACATTTATAGCTTCATTATGGCAAATCGATGCGCATTACAGCTGGAACAGGTAAACTACTTTCAAAGTGGTTTACCTGAGCCAGAAATCTTATCCTAGCGCTAGAATGCACCTGATTTATGACCTGCAGTAGAGCTGGTTCATAAGTCAGGCGCATTCTATGCTATTATTATGCGCATGATATTTGGAGTTTAAACGCCAAATTTCATACATGCCGCCCTAAGTGTTACAGCTTCTTACAACGCTACCACAGGAGAAATGAAGCATTGCACTGTTAATTGCTCTATAATTCAGTATAAGGGCAGCATAATGGTTAGCATGGACGCCCTGCAGTACCTGGGTTTGAATCTGACTGATGACAGTATCTTCATATACTTTGTATTTTCTCTATTTGTTTGAGTAGTTTTCCTCCCAAAAATATTTTGCTAGTTTAATTTGGGGATATTAGTGCGAGTCCCATTGTGGACAGCGACAGTGTTGTGCTTGAAAGCTTGTGAACCTTTAAGAATTTTCTGTATTTTTGCTTAAATTTTACCAAAACTACTTAGATAAAGTAGATAAAGAGAATCAAATCAAGCATCAGTGGACTTTCTACATAGGGGTGAGCACCGCCATATATACAACTATACAACTTTGTTTACACCCATTTGTGGATTTTCTGATATCGGATTTAAAATCCGAACAAAAATTTAGAACATGTTCTCTAATCCGCCGGAAAATGGTGGATCATTGTTCTATGTGCGCCGGACATAAACCGACAGCAAAATCTGTGCAAAAAACCGCGGTTAAAAAATATAATAGAATCCGATAGCATTTTACTTCTGCCATGTAGACGTAAACTAAGGGCCCATTTACACAGCAATGGACAAATACTGGTCGGTTTATCCAACCGGTATTTGTCCGGTTTGTGTGCCGTCCCCATGGCCGCGGGGAGGGAGGGGGCGGCTTTTCTCCGCAATAAGCCGAAAACCGGACGGAAGAATGTGCATGCTGAATGTTTTGCAAGCGGCCCGCAGGCGAAAAAAAACGCCGGTCTGAAAACCCGTGCAGTGGGGACTGCTGCATGGGTTTTCCATAGAAGCCCATTGTGCTCGTTTGCGGACGGTTTTTCAGACGGTCTGCAAACCCGCAAAGCATCTGAAAAACTGTCCGCAAACCCGTGCCGTGGGGACATGCCCTAACAGAGCCAAAACTTTTTTGTCCAAGAAATGGGCTAAAATTTCTCCAAACCATGTGCAACACTAATCGGCAATTACCAGAAACGTTTAGATGGACCCTGTTTCTCTGAAAATAAGACATCCCCCGAAAGTAAGGCCTAGTGCAATTTTTTGGATGCAATTCAGAGTTTGGCTGCTTATGCTGATGTTTGTGATGAAATCACTACAGTATATTAATACATGTTGATGTTTTGTTCAACAATAAATGCGAATTCTTGTTCATGGAAAAATAAGACAACCCCTGAAAATAAGTCTTAGCTCGTCTTTAGGAGCAAAAAATAATTTAAGACACTGTCTTATTTTCGGGGAAACAGGGTAGTTATTGCTGTGCAAATGGATCATGCCAGATACCAAAAGCAAAGGTTCACATGCTTTTGCCACCCACAGATAAGTAATTTTGGATAATTTTTCCCAACTAATAAATGATCCAGTATAAGATTTTTGATTTATTTTTTTGATTTCGTACTCGTTATCAACTTTTAGGACTTGTGTAAAAATCAGATGTAGTTTTAGGTCAAGAAAATTCTGACGGGTTCACAAACTTTCCCACTTTAGAGGGAACCCTTTAGCCGTCGTCCGGCAGCATACAGCAGCTGACAGGTTCCCCTTAAGTGATGCAGAATATGTTGCTCCTGTATAGATAAACTAAATATGCTTAGAGTTTTTACTGTGTCAGAATGTGAAGGCATGATACTGATATGCTATGACTTCATGATGGGTGGGGGGTCTGACCTTTCGTGAAAATAAAGGGGAAGCAGCGCTGCTTTCCCTTATTGCCACTGTTCCGAGAAAAACATAAAAGAGGACACAGCACCTCACCACTGCTTCATCTTCTTTATCCTCTCGATCACTGGGTGGCCCAGGGGTTGGCATATCCTAGCACTTTGCCATAATTTTATGAAAAGGCAAAACCCCTCTAATATTGTCCTCCAGGCAGATCTGATCATAATATTAAATTACCTCTAAACGTCTTTTAAACACTACATCCAATGTGATTTACAGATTTGCAATAACAACCAGAACTGCCATTGTCTCCCTGGATGGAAGCCTCCATATTGTAACCAGACAGGTAATGGTGGCAGCATAGACAGCGGACCGGTGCCTGACGATGGTAAGTCCTCTAAGCCTACATTTTACCTAAGATTAGATGGGTATGTATCAGAATCCAGAGAATTATATCTGACTTTAACCCTTTTTTGCCAGATTCACAGTCTGCAGTCTTCTGGATCTTTATTCCTCTATCTTTACTAGCTGGGATTATAGTGATGTTGGCCATATATCTCCACAAACACGGGTGCTTAAAGAAACTTCTTCATCCGGACAATGTGCCTGTAGCAGGATCCCTGCACAAGAGGTAGGCATCGTATTACTGAATACTAGTCGCATATAGTCGCAGAAGTTTTTATACCCCTTGAACGTTTTTACAATCACAAACTTAAATGTATTTTATTCATAATTTCTGTTATAGAAAATCACAAAACAGCAAGTATTTGTGCATTGTAAAGAAAATATGTGCTTTTCCAAATTTTTGCTAATTAAAAAAACTAAATAGTGTGACATTCATATGTATTCATATGAGTCAGTATTTTGTAGGACCGCCTTTAGCTGCAATGACAGATGCGGTCTGTTGGGGGATGTTAGTACATCTAGAGCAGGGGTGTCAAACTCGTTTTCACCGGGGGCCACATTAGCCTCACGGTGTACCTTAAAGGGCCGACATAATTTTAGAACTGTGTAACTTCTCCTTAACTATTACATTTGTACAGTATTGCTATTAGGTAGTAAATTGCCCCCTGTAGCCAGGTAGTAATTTTGCACCCTGTAGCCAGGTAGTAATATGCCTCCTGCAGCCAGGTAGTTGTCCCATGCAGCTAGGTAATATGCCCCCTGTGGCGAGGTAATAGGCCCCCTGTAGCCCGGGAGATGCCCCATATAGCCCCCGGTAGCCAGGTATATATATCACCTTCAGCTAATGAATGTAAAATAAAAAAGGTTCTCACCTCCTCATGGTCCTTGCAGCGCGGGCAGGTTCGGGAGCTGGTGTAGGCGGCGTGATATCATCACGCAGCACCCAGGGATCTCCTGGGCCGGCAGAGGCTGCCGGCCGAGGAGACCCAGCGTCGCAGCGGGCATGAGGAAAGCGGTGTGTCACACCCCCTGCAACGCTGTATGTATGTACAGTGCTCACCGAGCACAGTACATACAAAGGGAGAGGGTAGGAGGGAAACGATCCCTCCGGCCTTCTCCCTCCTGCCTTCTCCCTGTACCAGCAGCTGCACAGAGTGTGCAGCTGCTGACTGACTCTGCGCAGCTGTGCGGAGTCAGAGAGATCGCGAGGGGCCGCGGGCCGGAAAACACAAGGTCGCGGGTCAAACCTTGTGTTTGACACCTGTGATCTAGAGGCTGAAAATTTTGCTGTGACTGGGCCTTTTAACACGTGAATATATTTTGATTAAAACCCGTCCATTATAGCTTTGGCTGCATGCTACTGCATTTTTTAATTAGTGCTCTCCTTGTCTGGGCTGTCACTTTAGGTGGATGCCCATGTCTTGGTAGGTTAACAGTTGTACCATACTCCTTCCATTTACAAATGATGGATTGAACATGGCTCCGTGGGATGTTCAGAGCTTGGAATATTTTTTGAAACCCTAACCCTGCAATGCACTTTGCTACACCTTTATCCCTGAGTTGTCTTCCTTGGTTTTCATGATACTGTTTGTTCACTAAAATTCTCTGAGAAACCTCTAAGGCCTTCACAAAACAGCTGTAGTTATACTGAGAATAAATTACATACATAAGTATGCTATTTACTAATTAGGTGACTTCTAAAGGCAATTGGTAACACTGGATATAATTTAGGGGTATCAGAGAATATGGGACTGAATACATACAATATACATGGCACACGTTTCAATTTTTTTACTTGCAAAAAATTGGAAAAGCACGTATCACATTATTTACACTTCACAAATACTTCCTACTATGTGTTGCTCTATCACAGTGTTCTTCAAACTGCGGCCCTCCAGCTGTCGGGAAACTACAACTCCCATCATGCATTTATATAATCTATAACAGTGGGCATGATGGGAGTTGTAGATTCTCAACAGCTGGAGGGCCACAGTTAGAAGACCATTGCTCTATCACATAAGATATCAATAAAATATATTTAAGTTTGTAAAATAAGGAAAAGTTCAACGGGTATGAATACATTCCTCCTGGACTTGTCCTGTATGATCTGAATTTTTTAATTAACAGTTTTGGCTCATTTAACCAGTTCCTGACCGTGTTTACTCCCCATCCTGACCAAGCACTTTGTTGTCTTCCGTAGTACATGCCAGTTTGAACACTAAAATGTGCTTGGTTTTGCGCTCCATTATTGTATGAATATTTTTGTCTTCTTTCATGATATGTTGAGCTTTATTTTTATGTCAAATTTTCATTAGTGTTTTTTGTTGTTTTTTAGTGTGAGGTAAATAGTAAAAAAAAAAAAAGTTTGTTTTTCACGTATTATTATTTTCTTAATAGCATGGACATTTATATATAGGTGATAAATTTTAGGGTCATTGAGGTCGGGGCTAAAAATTGCACTTTAGGCTGTATTTATTTTGATATTTTATTTAGTTTGAGTGTTTTTTTTGTTGTTGTTACTTTGTTTTACATATTGTACCCCCCATTAGGTCAGAAAAATTATTTTCCCCTGTGGTGTTATAAGAGCCCCAGTTACATCCATCCCCTGCACTGACTGTAGAGCTGATCTAGGTCTGATAAGACCATCGTTGCCAACTTTTGAAATTGAAAAAGCAGATTGTAGAGGGCGGCGCACATGGACACGCCCATCTTGTCGGTATGCCACGCCCCTTCAAAAAGCCACACCCACTCCACCTAACTGCATAACGGCTTTGGAAGAAAGCCAGGTAGATGCCCTTATAGCCAGGTAGATGCCCTTATAGCCAGGTAGTAGCCCCCCATAACCAGGTAGTGCTTCCTTACAGCCAGGTAGAGCCCGTTGTAGCCAGGTAGATTCCCCTTGTAGCCAGGTAGATGCCCCCTTGTAGCCAGGTAGATGCCCCCCGTGTAGCCAGGTTGAGCCCCCTCTGTAGCCAGGTAGAGCCAAATTTGTAGCCAGGTAGATGTCCCCTCTGTTGCCAGGTAGATGCCCCCATTGTTGCCAGGTAGATGCAGGTCTGTGACCCGGCCATGCAGCCGTGGGATGAAGGGGGACCTGTGCCACAGACCGGCGCCGGTACTCGGGGCCTGCCAGGGGGAAACCCCAGCCTCCCCCGGCGACGCTCCGAGCCGGCGCTGCGGTCCGAATCCCGGCTGCCGCTCCACTGGGCAGGGTAGGCGGCTGCCCGGGAGGGCCCCCTGAGATCGTGGGGCCCCCGGGCAATGGCCTACCTGGCCCAATGGAAGAGACGGCCCTGCAGGTAGCCCCCCCCCCCATTGTAGCCAGGTAGTGCCTCCTCTGTTGCCAGGTAGTGCCCCCTCTGTTGCCAGGTAGTCCCCCCCCCATTGTAGCCAGGTAGACCCCCCATTGTAGCCAGGTAGTGCCCCCTCTGTTGCCAGGTAGAGCCCCCCCCCATTGTAGCCAGGTAGTGCCCCCCTCTGTTGCCAGGTAGTGCCTCCCCCATTGTAGCCAGGTAGACCCCCCCATTGTAGCCAGGTAGTGCCCCCTCTGTTGCCAGGCAGACCCCCCCCATTGTAGCCAGGTCGTGCCCCAATTGTTGCCAGGTTGACCCCCCCCCCCCCCATTGTAGCCAGGTAGTGCCCCCTCTGTTGCCAGGTAGACCCCCCCATTGTAGCCAGGTAGTGCCCCCTCTGTTGCCAGGTAGAGCCCCCCATTGTAGCCAGGTAGACCCCCCTTATAACTAATAAAAGTAAAATAATAAAAGCCACTTACCTCACCAGGCTCCTGCAGCTCCGGACATCTCCCGGCCGACTGAGTAGTTTCAGTGTCGCAGGGGGAGTGAGTGCAGCCGCACGTCAGGCACCCTGCGACACTGAGGTGTATGCACCGGCGCTATGCATACAGGGGGAGAAGGGAGGAGGGGAACGATCCCTCCTGCCTTCTCCCTGTAATGCTGACTGACTGTGCGGCTGCGGCGCACAAGTCAGTGAAACTCGCCCTGCTTGGGCGGCGGGAGGAATGCCAACTCTGCCGGGAGGCGGGGGGGGGGGGGGCCCATTAGCGGGACCCCCCCTTCCCCCCCACCCACCAAAAGCGGGAGAGTTGGCATGTATGGGGTAAGACCCAGTAAACTCAGACAGCTAGTGAGCCCCAGCACTAACAGCTCATGGAGGTATACAAAAGTGCAGTTATGGCTTAAAAAAAAAAAAAAAAAAAAAAAAAAAAAAAAATAATTCAAGCATTGCATTGCAAAGATGTCCATAAACCTTTCAATATGTTGTCCAGAGGAAAAAATATTTTTTAAATAAAATGTCTCCTAAACTCTTGTAATGCAGTTTTATTACATTTTCTTACATATGCAAAACAACTCTGCGTTGAGCCCAGAAGATCAGATGAGCAAAGGGGGTGTAGTATTTTTAGGGCAACTTCTAAAGCCCCACACCTTTCATCCTGCCTTCTGAGGCTTTCCACGTGAGGTAGAATACAAAAGCCGTGCACTGAGACCAAGTTTGGGAGGAAGGAAAATAGAAAAGGCACAGTAAAGAATCAGGGGTCTCGTAGTTTTACAGGACAAAGGGAAACTGCTTTCAAACAGAAAATGCTGCTGCTCGGTTCTTGAGAAGGGAGGCAACATAAAAAGTACAGGACTAAAGAAAAGTACAAATTCGCACAGAACACATGACCGGGAAATTAAAGGGCTTTTGCCACGATATAATGTTGACGTGGGATCCTCCAAAATGGGTATTTAATCACTTTTCTAAATATATGTCATTAAAAAAAGTGAAGCCTGTGAGATTTACAGCCTGACTAAGATGCCCTTAGTTTCCTGACAGTTTACATTAGACAGGACCCGGAGCTGATCTTGTGTTGTTTGCACTTCTTATCTGATGGCAGGGAACATGAACCAGCTTTGAAGGGACTGGGGAGAAAAGATCCTGTGCCTTTTGTATAGAGAATCCACTGGTTGTAATGTAATTATCTGAGTAAACATGCAGACTCTCCCTGCTCAGCCCCCCTCCCATTCCCCTGCATCAGTTTGTGAACAAATGAAAGAAAGCTGCCTGCTAGGAGCTTATCTTCACTCCTGAGCAGGTAGAGCCCCCTTATAACTAATAAAAGTAAAATAATAAAAGCCACTTACCTCACCAGGCTCCTGCAGCTCCGGACATCTCCCGGCCGACTGAGTAGTTTCAGTGTCGCAGGGGGAGTGAGTGCAGCCGCACGTCAGGCACCCTGCGACACTGAGGTGTATGCACCGGCGCTATGCATACAGGGGGAGAAGGGAGGAGGGGAACGATCCCCCTGCCTTCTCCCTGTACTGCTGACTGACTGTGCGGCTGCGGCTACGGCCGCACAAGTCAGTGAAACTCGCCCTGCTGGCGGCGGGAAGAATGCCAACTCTGCCGGGAGGGCGGGGGGGGGGGGGGCCATTAGCGGGACCCCCCCTTCCCCCCCACCCACCAAAAGCGGGAGAGTTGGCATGTATGGATAAGACCCAGTAGCTCAGACAGCTAGTGAGCCCCAGCACTAACAGCTCATGGAGGTATACAAAAGTGCAGTTATGGCTTTAAAAAAAAAAAAAAAAAAAAAAAAAAAAAAATAATAATAAAAGCATTGCATTGCAAAGATGTCCATAAACCTTTCAATATGTTGTCCAGAGGAAAAAATATTTTTTAAATAAAATGTCTCCTAAACTCTTGTAATGCAGTTTTATTACATTTTCTTACATATGCAAAACAACTCTGCGTTGAGCCCAGAAGATCAGATGAGCAAAGGGGGTGTAGTATTTTTAGGGCAACTTCTAAAGCCCCACACCTTTCATCCTGCCTTCTGAGGCTTTCCACGTGAGGTAGAATACACAGCGTGCACTGAGACCAAGTTTGGGAGGAAGGAAAATAGAAAAGGCACAGTAAAGAATCAGGGGTCTCGTAGTTTTACAGGACAAAGGGAAACTGCTTTCAAACAGAAAATGCTGCTGCTCGGTTCTTGAGAAGGGAGGCAACATAAAAAGTACAGGACTAAAGAAAAGTACAAATTCGCACAGAACACATGACCGGGAAATTAAAGGGCTTTTGCCACGATATAATGTTGACGTGGGATCCTCCAAAAATGGGTATTTAATCACTTTTCTAAATATATGTCATTAAAAAAAAGTGAAGCCTGTGAGATCTACAGCCTGACTAAGATGCCCTTAGTTTCTTGACAGTTTACATTAGACAGGACCAGGAGCTGATCTTGTGTTGTTTGCACTTCTTATCTGATGGCAGGGAACATGAACCAGCTTTGAAGGGACTGGGGAGAAAAGATCCTGTGCCTTTTGTATAGAGAATCCACTGGTTGTAATGTAATTATCTGAGTAAACATGCAGACTCTCCCTGCTCAGCCCCCCTCCCATTCCCCCTGCATCAGTTTGTGAACAAATGAAAGAAAGCTGCCTGCTAGGAGCTTATCTTCACTCCTGAGCAGGTAAGAGGGAGAAACAAAACGCAGATAGTTTATGCACAATACAGGCATCCCCTGTGGATTAGCCAATCAATGTTTACTCAAGTACAAAGACTGAATATCAGGAGCGTGCATGAAAGGTGGAGTGATGACATCACAGAGGAGGTACTTGTTTTTTTAAACACAGAAACACAACGCCCCTTTTTTCAGGCCTCAAGAGGGGAGTATCAGCCTGTTAGGTGAGGAACTCACTTCTTGGCAAAACCCCTTTAATTAGTACCCAGGTAAACCATTTGAGAGGTTTGTTTGATTATTTTTGGCTCACCAAAAAACTCTTTTAACTTTTAGAAAGTAGGAAATGAATGAAGATTGGGGAACATTTCTGTTTTGTTTTGGTGTAACATACTGTTTTCCACGTATGATTATGTTCACAGTAAAGGGTTAATATTTATTGCCCCCAAGTCATAAACTTGTTATCATATTTTTTCTTGTTTTTATAAGTGAAAGTGGGGAGAAAGCAAGACTTGATTCTACCTCAAGACCCAAACCTCAAATTCAGATGGTGAGTTCCTTGGCCATCTTACATTGTATAACATTATGGGGGACATTTATGAACGGGGCTCCGCCAGATGTATGGCGTATTTTCAGCTCGACATCAGGCGCAGCCTCGTTCACATTAGTGCAAAGCCTCCCGTATGGCATTATCAGGCGCATTACAGGGTGCCTGCGGCACTTTGTAATGCGCCTGATTTCGGGGGGGGGGGGGCGTGCTGGAGGCGGGGCGCACTAGAACCGTACAAAGCTATACATTTAGAGCTTCACTACGGCAACTCTAGGCGCATCACTGCTGGAACGGGTAAACCACTTTGAAAGTGGTTTACCTGGGCCAGAAATGTCGGGTTAGCTCTAGAATGTGCCTCATTTATGACCCGCAGTAGAGCGAGTTCATAAATCAGGAGCATTCCATGCCATTTTAATGCGCATGAAATTTGGCGTTTAAACACCAAATTTCATACATGCCGCCCTATGTGTAGTCTTTTAGAAAGTATTCGACACTCAGCTCCTTTCCAACCCCATATCTACATAAATAAGTGTATGTTCAGATGGAGTGGTTTGTTGCAGATTTTCGGAGCAAGTTGCACACCTAAAATCACAACAAATTTGCAGTATAATGCTAGCAATTGGAGTTCTACAAATTCTGTGTGGATTTTACGGCATGCTTTTTAATTTTAAAATTGGCAACCTGCCCCATATGTTTGATATGTGCCAGGGATCTTTGTAATTCAAAGGCTGAAATCCAAAGCAAGATCTGCGACAAATATGAACAAGTCCTAAGCAGCTTTCCTTAATATTTAATGGTTCTGTTTTCTTTTCTTTCAGTGCCCAAAGAGCCCAATTAATTTGCAGTCCAGAGTCTGGACAGAAGAACAAAGATATCAGTCTAGTCACCATCCGGTCAGCAAGCAGCTAGAGGGCGGAACAATAAAAAATAGTCATCAAGTGAGAATTCCTCCACCAAGCAGACCACCACCACCACCCCCAACTCATCCACCAACTCAGGTAAAGAGGGTATTCACCAGATAATACAAGTAAGGGGCTGTTCACATTGTGTTTTGCCATCCATTGGGGGTATCCATCAAGATACTGCTAAAAAAAAAATTCCCTGATGGAGCCACGGCAGGCCCATAGAGAAGAATAGGGCAAACATAGTCTGTTTTGGACTATGTTAATTCTATTTCCTGGCAGTATAAGCTTTATGTGCCATACATAAAAGCATGGTATATTAAAAGGATTGTCCATTAAAAAAAATTACAGCATTGGGGCCAAGGTGGGCAAAAGAAAAAAAAAAGATACCCACCTAGTTGTCCCCGCAGCTGCTGCTTCGGAGCTCCCTCTGATCCACTCCTCTTTGCTTCTGGGTTCTCACCTTGACATTAGAGGAGAGGCTTGGGCTCCATTTACTAAGGGGCCGTTTACTCGGCACAGACCAGATACCGGTTGGGAAATGCCGGCCGGTATTTGGTCTGTTTTTGGCACGAAGGGGGACGGTTTTCGTCCAGGTTTGCGGATTCAAGCCCTCCCCCTTCCCACCGACGTGTTCATGTTCTGCCCAAAAACCAGGCAGAAGAATGAACATGTTCTAAGTTTTTCGGAATTCCGGTGGTGTAAAAAAACGTCCGGCGGAAAATCCGTGCAGTGGGGACAGCTGCACGGATTTTCCATTAAGGTCCATGTAAAAGGTAGGCAGTTGATTTACAGACGGCTTTTAAAACCGAAAACCGTCTGTAAATCTGGTTGAAAATCTGTGCCGTGGGGACAAGCCCTTACAGTGCAGTACTCTCCAGTGTTTCAGGCGAGAACCTGGATGTAAAGAGGAGCGGATTGCCGAGAAGCTGCAGAGCGGCAGCTAAAGGGACAGACCAGTAAGTATCAGGTTGTTTTTTGCCCACCCTGACCTATATGGTATGTAATTTTTTTTATTTTTTTTTAATGGACAATCCCTTTAACTGTAAAAATTAACCTTCACCTGTTTGAAGTACAGTGACCCCTGTGCACTGTAAAAACAGAAAAATAGACTGTATCATAGATGCCCCTTTAGTGCCCACAAATGGCCAATGACCACCTGAACCTAACTTTCCCATTGAACTCCATTACAGGGTGCTATGTGCAGATGTTCTTTGTTGATACAAGTTAAAGGGGACCCCCACAATTTAAACAGCATGGCTGCTTTCTTCCAAAAGGTGTGGCGCTGTTTCTGGAAGGTGGCAACTGTGTTTTTATTTTGCAGACTACCTATGGATCCACAGCCGTATCCACAACTGCTGACTTTACATGATTTTTTTTCTCTTTTTGGTTATCCTCACAAAAATTCCTGTGATTTTAGGTGGAAAATAACACAGCAATCCTATCCTGAGTGCATTCACCCTGCGGCCAAGTTCACACAGAGATAACTCATGCGGATTTTGGTGTATAATCCATGTCCTTTTCATACCAAAATCCTTGTGAACTTCGCATAGAAAAAACACCCCATTGTGTTTTCTGTGCCACAGATTGCAAAATCTGCATCAGAAAAAATAAATACAAGTCACGTCACTCATTCCGCATGGTTTGCACACAGAAACTGCGCTGGCAGAAAGAACGCAATTAGCACTGTGAAATAGTCATGAATTTCTACCACACATGCGTTGGTTTCTTTGGAGAGTTGTTGCAGATGTTTCTTCAATCTCCTTTTTTTTAAAAAAAAAAATAAAAAATAATGTTTTTTTTGGCACATTTAGGGGGACATGTATGAAGATCGGCGCGTCGAAGCGCCTGTTTTCACGTTTTTTCCGGGAAAACTGCGCCTGATGCATGTCGGCGCCGAAGTGCGCTCATACATGCGGGGCAAACTTCGACGCCTCCGGCAGACAGACCACATTGAAATAGGTCTGCCTGTCGGAGCTTTAATGCGCCTCACTTTGCCGACCCGCAATCATACATGCGTCTGTTTTCGAATGTGGTGCGTCCCACCCCAGAACGCCCCTTCATGTTAGGTGCATACGAAAGTGGCGAAGCTTTCGCCTAATGCAACTAACACATAGGGGAGGTGCGTCCGACAGCGGAGCCGGCACAGAGAGGCGCCTTATACGCCAGAAAAACGGTGAAAACACCAATCATATATGTCCCCCTCAGTTTTTTTACCCCAAAAAGTGCAGCATACTACGGGTATGGTATTTCATGTGTTTATTGCATGCCTGTTGAGTTTTTTAGTTTTTGTAATACATTTTATGTAGTTTTTTGCTATGCTGCAAAATCATGTGCTGGATCATTTAATTTTTTATGTGAAAAATGTTCCAGAGAGAAAAAGCTTCAAAAGCGAACATACCAGTATATACTTTTTTTTCCCCCAAAAACACTGCTTAAAAAATTCATGGAGCCTTAAAAAGAAGCATTTTTCTAAATCAGAATTTTTTTGTTTGGGCGGGGGGGAGCATAATAAAAGTCATGAAAAATATAAGTGTGAAGGAGCCTTATTGAAATAGAATTCTCTTGAGACATTGATGCCTTGGACTATATCAGATGACATACAGACAGGGGCGTAGCTACAGGGGGTGCAGCGGTAGCAGTCGCTACCGGGCCCAGCAGCCTGAGGGGGCCCAAATGCCCTCCTGCCACATAAGAAGATACCAGCATTGTAAATGGTGCATGGTAACTGGGGGGCCCCATTTCACTTTTCGCACCAGGCCCATGAGCTTGAAGTTACGGCTCTGCATACAGATAATTATATCTCGGAATTTCTTAATTTTTATTTATTTTTTTTTTTGACAAAATCTACTTATTTCATTTCTTTGATTTTCAAGTTTTCTTATTAAATTGCATTCTTTCGCATTATGTCTGATCTAAATGTTGTTCTGAATTTATAGGCATTACTACCCCCTAGGAAAACTCCACCACCCATACCCCCAAGCAGGACGAGGACTGCCATGAAGGACCCCAAGCAATGAAGAGGAGTGTCTGCAGATGACCGAAGATTTCATGACAAAGAGACCCGATAGCTTGAATGAATGGCAGCATTATAAGACGTGTGGCCAGTGTCATAGAAACCCATGTAATTGCATCCTATGTCAGGTTTCTCAGAACTGGAGATGTGGGAGATACAGAGGTGCTCATGGGCGTGGGGATAGTTTTTAGACTTCCTGTCAGTATTCCCATTGCTAAACACTGCAGTCATCCTCTCCCCATCCTGAAATGGCTGATAACAGGGAACAATAGCTCATAGGTGATTAAGAATCCTTAGGACCATGGTGATGCTGCCATCCCGGGCAGAATACAGTGAAAGAGAATAAGTAGAAAACCCTCTCAGGCAATGAAACCTGCTGATTTCTGTAATCCTTATTTGACATTTATCCCTATTCTACATGCTGGGCTGCCATTTTTATCAGTACATCCAATTTTCAAACCAACAAAAAAACAATTAAGAAATAATCTATGACTTATGTTATGTGACCATTTTCCAGTTAATATAGATATTGCCTACATAAAAAAAGAAGTCATGTTATATCGTGTACTGATACTGTGTTATAGGCCAGAGTTGCAATCACAATTCTGCTGGATGTCATTGAACAAGGCATTATGGGAAAAGAGCTGAGATGCTCAAGCATCCTCTATTGGATGTAAAAAATCCTCAATTTGCTTCTGACTCACTGAATCTTAAAGAAGCAAAAGGGATAGTAGCCAAGCCAGTACCACTCATCTACATACAGCTATTTCGGGATTTTGCCCCTCATCAATGCAGAGCAAAGTGTACTGGCTGGCTGAGTGGGAAGCAATGAGTGGCTCAGAAAGGGGAATATCTCTCCTTGGGGAGAGCACCATATAGGCATGTGGAGTTTTGAGATTGCCTTTTTGCCCTCCACTAAGGGCATTGAAAGCAGTTGACAAGATTGCCAGAGCTCTTCCATTGGGATGGTGTATTGCACTGTGTGTTCTGGGAGAAGTTATACAAACTAACAGAGCCAACACCATTCTAGCAAGCTGAGATTTTAGCTCTGCAGCCTGTAGAATTGTGAATTCTGCTGTAGCCTATAATACACCCTGTAGCTTGGGATCAGTACATGATAAGTAATGTAATGCATTTACAAAGTTACTCTACTTTTTTATGTAGATTATATCTATCAGTAAACTGTCGGACTTAGTGAGTGTTTATTGATTATGAACTAACGCCATGATACAATATAGACAAGAGACATTGGTAGAAGAGCAAATATCAGCAGATCAGATAAATAAAGATGGCCATACACTTTTGATAGCTGTTGACAGCTAAGGGTATGTTCACACGACGTTTTGTATCCATTTTTTGATCCGTTTTTCACTAGAAGAAAAACGCATTGAAAACTGCATCCAAACTGCATCCCAAAAACGTATCCAAAAACGCAGCAGCTGATGCTTTTTTGGATGCGTTTTGCATGCGTTTTTGATGTGTTTTTCGGATCCGTTTTTCAATATATATACACAGGTTGTAGTTTGAAAAGGTAGAATCTTCAGTAATATACTTTACCCTTGCGTATGTATGTAATATACTAAATCGCCCCCTAGAGGTCTCATTTGATCTAAAGAACTGTTCGAACGTTAGTAACCTAATGACCTACATTTTCACTTAAGTTGTAGTGTAAGAGGATGCCTAATAGAGGACGCTATAGCTGAAAGCATTTTACATGTGTTTAGATAAGCCCATAGAGGCGCTAAACAGAAAGCATTTTACATGTGTTTCCTACGAAGCCTAATAGAGGGTGTTATAACTAAAAGCATTTTACATGTGTTTCAGATGAAGCCCAATAGAGTGCGCTTCCAGCATTTTACATTTGTTTAATCTTTTAAATCGCTTTTTATATGTATTAAATTATATAAAAGCATTTTTTTAGTATAGAATGGGTGTTTATAGAAATTATAGAAGTTTTAACTAACAAATTTATTAATGTTTTAGATAAATAGTTTATTATAGAATGTTGAGTGGTTTCAGTATAATACTAAAACCACTAAATATTCTATAATAAACTAGTAAAAAGTGATTTATAAGATTAAACACATCATGTTAAATGCTGGAAGCGCACGCTATTGGGTCATTAGGTTACCAAAGTTCAAACAGTTTTTCTAGATCAAATGAGACCTCTAGCGGCTGATTTAGTGTATTACACCTCAAATTTTAATCCAATGCGTTTTTCGGATGCGCTTTTAGTATCAAAAGCGCATCCAAAACGTACCCAAAAGTAGGTTGCACTTTTGGATCCATTTTTCGGGCTCTAAAAGCGCACCCCATTGTTTCCTATGGGGATTTCACCTGCGTAAAACGCAAGTAGAATTGACATGTCAATTCTTAAATGGATCCAAAAAACGCATTGAAAAGACGCAAGTAAACACGCAGCACTCATCACTCATCTGAACAGAGATGCGTGTTGTACATTCAAACCAATGTAAATCACACTGCACATTGTTAGATACATTTTTTGGATCCGTTTTGGGTCTGAAAACGGATCTGGAAAATGTTGGGGGAACATAACCCGGGCTCTTTGTCCCCCCATTCCCCATGGCATGTTTTCTAAGGGAAGGGGAAGGGAAAAGCTGATACCAGACCCCTTTTTCCCCAAAACAAATGGATGGGCTTTTTAATATAATTTCCCAACCTTCTTACCCTAAAATCTGTCGTCGGGATAGAGTATCAAGGGCCCCAGGCCCCATACACATTAAAGGGTTGGGGGGCCCACCGAAATTGGCAGGTTTAGCTGATGTTAGTATGATGTATGGACCCACTTAAAGGACCTGGACTTTTCTAAATGCCTGTATCAGTAATACTTTTTTCTCTGTGAAATAACAATTTCTGCACATCTTCTCTGTTTGTGCGTTTCCCTGTTTTTTGCTTCAAAAATGTCATGAATCGTCAGATGGTTTTACCAATGTGGGCTGTCCTGCCCCACGACCATCATTTGATTAGACAATTCAGACTGTGCGGGACACTCCCCCAGCTGGTAACACCCCTCTGAAGATTCGTATCATTTCTGGGGAGGAATAGCAGAGGGAGGGAAAACACAGAGATATAGGAAAAGATGCCCCTTGTTATTTCAAAGGGGAAACAAAAACGACTATCAGGAATGGCCACAGTCCTTTTTTAAGGGAAAGGGAATTATTATAAGCCCTAGTATAAGACTTGGTTGGTTTAAACAAGAAGGGACAAATACGAAGACCTAATACACAGGGAAATTATTCCAAGAGACGACAAATATTTTAAAATTTGTACAAAATAGTCATCATTTCTTGACCCTATGTACAGTTTTCTTTATTTTTTAAAAAGATGTACGAGCGAAATTTTTAAATTTTTTTGATAGGGTTGAAAAAGCCAAAAAAAGTCGAAAGAGTCAAAACCATTAAACATGACTTTTCTTTGTCCCGGAACATTTGGTGTTATGCCCACAGCTGAGGAACTACAACTCCAGCATGGCCTTCAAACTAACTCCCGGCACTTGGGAGCATAGGTTTCAGACTGCTATTCACAGTAAGGTCTACTTTACCGCAAGGACCTGATGGTCCCCCCATGCCAACCCCCCCTGATGGGGACATATGCGGAGGGGCTAACTGTTATGCAGGTTGAAGCAGGTTGAGGATGGGGTTGTAATAGCAGCCTGGCCCTAACAAAGAGGGGGGCTCTTTCTGAAGAAGCAACAGTTTTCCTTTCTGCCACCCATTTTATTTGGTTGGATTTTTTAGGCCCTTTCCAAAAAAAAAAAATATTATTTTAAAAATTTAAAATTTTTTCTTATATTTTTTTATTTTTTATAGGGCTCACAAAAGCATTTTAATTAAACCTTTTAAAATTTTACTGTAAAGAGGCCATACATAAATGGGGTTTCTTAAAATTTAAAAATAGGTATTATTTTTTCAGTGATAGTTCCATTTTTTAGTGAACTAGATATCTGAACGGGGTGCACTAGCGTCCTCATCTGTTGGGAAACTACAACCACCTCATGGAATCCTGGGGGTTTTGTTTTCCCGGGATTTTTGAAACTGCTGGGGAACCCCATTTAGCACTTTTTTTTTTACTGCGGAAAAATCATGATACCGGATTTGCGGGTTTTTTCAATGGACAATCGCTTTTTGCCCATTGCTCTGTGTAGAGGAACTTTATCACATTCTTGTCAAGGCAGGAGTTATATTCCCCCCCTATTTTGCAAGCTAAAAATATGGGCATTTTATGGAAGCGGAATTTTGCAGCAAAAATTTGCATCGAGAAGAAATATCTTTGTTTTTTTTAAATTTTTTTGCACAATGTTTAGACCCCGGGGGTTAGTTTCTTTTTTTGTAATATTTTAGTCATTTCATGTTTGATTGTGTGATAAAATGTGACAGAGCCGTGGTTTTCGGGGCCTGAGGTCAACCAGAAATGGGGGATTAGGATACCTACAATTTAGGGTCTGGTCATACTTTTAAAATTTTTGCGTTTTCCCTGTGTCAAAGTGAGCCCCCTGTTAGGGAAACCAGTGCAAAATTTGGCCATGTGACAACACAAACCACATGTATGAAACGGTTTTGGGCTAAACTCACTTTTTCCCCCTGGTTTTTATGGGAAAAATTGAGTTTTAGACCCCAAAAACCCTTCAACCTTGGCCCAAAAAAACCCCCTTTGGTTCCTGGATCAAAACCTCTTTAGGGGTTTTTCCATGAAATGCACTCATCACCTACTCACAGGTAAAGATAAATATCTTTTCCCCGCCCCCCAAA